>MJUU01036018.1:50827-61527 GCA_002080025.1 Modiolus philippinarum
ATAGATACTATAGATAGTCTACCTTGATCCCTTTGAACTTACACATTGTATTACTTCCCTTTAGATATAGATACTGTAGATTACCTTGATTCTTTTTAACTTAAACACTGTATTATCTCCCTTGAGACATAGATATTGTAGATTGTCTACCATGATCCCTTTGAGTTTAAACAGTGTGTTGACTTCCTTTTGGACATAGATACTGTAGATTGTCCATCCTGATCCCTTTGAACTTAGACACTATATTACCCCCCCCCCCCCCCCCCCCCCNCTTCAGAAATTACATTGTGTGTTTTTTTTTTTATTTCCTCAGAGGTGATTTTTATTAATTCTAAAGAAAAATAAGAAAAGAAAAATAGGAAAAAACAATAATTGTTAAAAATCTCAATATGGTTTGACTGTAAATGTGATTCAAAACCATTTGTTTGTTTCCAATATGGATCTGTTTATTGTTTTGTGTTCTCTCAAATCTCTTATTTAAACTTTATTTTACTTTATATAGTTTCCAAATAGTAGAAACTGTTTGTTATTTTCACTTCTCCTTTGCAGATGCAGATATAGATTATGAAACTCAAACATCACTAGTTATAGAGGTCAAGGTTACAGACAAAGGGGGCCTAACTACAACTCAGCAGTTTACAGCTTTAGTCCTTGATGTGAATGAAAAGCCCTCCAAGGTCACCCTTGACAATAACCAGGTATAAATTATCAGGTTTAAAATATTTGGGTATTTTTCTTTAGGTCTCTCAGTATATAACTCTTTAAGTAACAGTGGTACATTCTATTTTCTGCTGAAAACCGAAATACTTCTCTATAATACATCAATTGTTGTGTAGCCTGCAAAATTTAATGGTATAACATGTATGGGAATTTTGTTAGGTCTCCCAGGATATAGCTCTTTATGTAACAGTGGTGTACATTCTTACTCTCCGGTGAAATACTTTTCTATAATACATCAGTTGTTTACATTTTTAAACGTTTAACAATTTTCAAACTACCAATTTGCAACTATAAATGAGGGTTAGATTTTGTAAAGTTTTTCATTTGAGATTTCATTTTGATAATAAGGCAAAAGATATATAGATTCTCTTTTTTTAAATTTTAATGAAGGCACATATTGTAGCACGATAACCTTATGTCACATTAAAGAGAGACCTCTTTCATTAACATTTACATTTTGTATTCTGAATTTGATTTTTATTCCAAAGTAATGACAATGACATAATAATTTGCAGGTAATTGTATTAGAATGGAAATAAATTACTTTGTAGATGGACACTGACAGAATTCAATGGAATTTAATTCGACTTTTATATGCAGTTATTTTTAAAAAAAAATGTATTTGCATTTTTTAAACCTATCAACTATATCTATGAGCGTACAGAATTTGAATGTGACTAGAAATGATAAAGTAAAGTCCTAATTGACTATATATTTTTTCATGTGGAATGTCCAATTTTTCAGCATAGAATTTTTTATAATGCCTAAAATGGTTGAATTCAGTTTTGTCTGTATAGTGACATTTTCAGATCTTTGCTATAAATCATATACATATAATTTGACAGGTTGAGGAGATGAGTTCAGTAGGTACTGTAGTGGGTAACTTAGCAACAGAGGATCCAGACAATAACCAAACATTTACCTATACACTCACAGATGATGCTGAGGGTAGATTTATTCTGGATGGAAATAAAGTGAAGGTAACAAGATTGAGTTTAGATTAAAAGACAATCATTCAAATTGGTAGAACTCTTTCATAAATAAAGTAAAATGTTTTATATTTAATATTCTAATGCAACATTTATATAAGGTTTTTATTGGTCAAACCTGACCGTCAATTTCTTGATGTACACACCTGGGACAAAGTAGGTTCCCTGTTTAGTCTGGTTCCTTATATGGTTACAAATACACAAGTCAAATATAGATCATGAAATTGTTTAACTACATTAGAATTGCAATAACAGTACATTATTTGAATACACGAAGGGGTCAATCTTGATTTTACTGTCAAAATATCCATTTACAGACTCTGTTACACGTTACCTTTAAACTGCATTTTGACCGTCAAATCTACGATTGACGCCCTCTGGTATTCAAATAATGTACTGTAATTGTTTAATTGTACACCTACTTAAAAACTATTGAAAAGTTCTTTATTTAATATTTATGAATGGTTCCTTTGTTTTGATATGCATGTATTTTACATATCTTCATTATGTTACAATCATATGATAGTTTATAAGAAATTCAAGATTTAAGTATTGCATTGATACCCTTTGCAAGTCACATATGTACCAGTTACCTTCTTAAGGTTTATCAGTATTGTATGACGGGGCTTTTGATTTTGCATATTGCAAGGCAAGTTGGATAAGACCTTGATCTCATTATAAATTGATGTTAACTTGGACGTGGAATCATTTATTCTTGACACTTTAACAGATGTCCTAAGGCTGTTTAATTTAATAAGTTGGTTTACAGACATAAGCCAAACAAATTTAGGGTTGGAGGAGGAAAAAAATTTTAATTTAAACTCAAACTTTTCAGTTATCAATAAAGTCAAACCATTTGTTGTTATACTCAGATGGTAAATAAAGTGTCCACTTTGACTTTTTGGTCAGGGTATAACTGTTACTTGACCTTGTAATGTAAACATTTATGTTTTTCTGTGCTTGATTAGAAGATCTATGGTGTACAGAAATAATTTACAAATGTAAAGCTCTGTTTAAATTTTTTTCAATTTCCAAAAAATCAGGTCGGCAGATCCGTAAACCAACTAAATAAATAGAAACGGCCTAATTGAATATATAGTGGAACTTCGATGGATCAAACATCCAATGGAATGATGAAAAAGTTCATGCCTGAGAGTTTTTTGAGCTGTAGGAATGTTCGAGCTATCTAGGGGGAACTGTTTAATTTCAAACAAAAGGTCCATCAAAAATGGGTTCCAGACATCCATGGTGTTCGAGTTATTGCAGTTCGAGTCATCGAAGCTCTACCATATATGATAATAAAAACAAAATATGAAACAAATTTTAAAGATGATAATACACCATAACCGAGTTCTGGTATTTAGATTCACCAGATCCTCATTTCCCTATATCATAATAAAGAAAATTTAGTGTCATAAAGAGGAAAACATTATGAAACTGTTTTGTTGAAGTTCATTCAGTGGTAATGAAGAGCTGATATTTTTGAGATATTCCTGACAAACAGAAAGTAGGATAAAAGTCTGTTGTATTGATTTACCTTAAACGGATAAACCACTGAGATTTCAGTTAATTCAGATTTTTCTACACCTTACTGATGTGGCAAAAAATGAGTGTTATCAATAGGAATCTTCTTTGGAGTTGAACATACTTTATTGTATTTGTTTTGATTTTAGGTTAAGGCAGTTGGAGAATATTGTGAAAGTCATGGAAAAGATAATTGTCTGCTTGATTTTGAGACTGCTACTTCTCATAGTATTGTTGTTATGGTAACAGACAATGGAATCCCAGCACTGAGTAATAGTTTTACTTTGACAGTTGTTGTAGTTGATGTGAATGATCCACCCAAAAGTCTAACCATAAAATTAGAAAGTTTGCCTGAAGATATGTCACTAGATAGTAAAGTGGCTACATTAGAGGTATTTCATGAAAACAAATGTATTGTTTGTTAGCTTTATATTTTAGCTACATTTATATATACAATGTATCCATAAGTTAAAATTTTTTTCAGTTTTTAGTTCAGATTTTGTCTACACCAATGATATCCTGAAACAAAATTTCCATTAACCAAAGTACAATTAAATTTTGTGATACACAAACATGATAAAAGTTGCAAGAAAAAACACTGCATTTCTCTGATTAAGATGAATATCAAGCTGCTCCTTAAAATTGGTAAAAGAATACACTGCACCCTCTTTATATTGCCACCTTTGGGACCAGGTAAAATTTTGGTGATAAATGAGGATGTTGATGTATTGAGGGAATAAACTACATAGAAACTATGAGAATTTTGGAGAACAGACCTTGAAAATTGGTAGCATTAAGTGAGGGATGGCTATAAAAGAGTGGTAGTAAAACAACATAGCACTCTAATTGTCATATTGTAAAGTCAGCAATTATTTTCCTCATTTATCAATATTAATTACTCAAACATTTTAAAATATTTTGATTTTATACTAAAACATCAGAATGTAGATGGCCATATTGGCCATATTGGCAAACAATATGAAAAAGAAAGGAAATTGGGTAAATGTCATGGAGGCAACATCCCATCTCCAGGTTAAAACAACCCAAAACAAAGCATCTAGGGGTCACCGTACAGTCTTCAACACAGTGAGGAACCTCACACCATATAGCAAGCCCTAAATTGATGTTAATGTGAATTGGACATTTACGTAGTGAATTTGTCAATTCGCATCGGAATGTATTGGAATGCACATTCCAATTCAAATTGAGAAAATGATATGTAGACAGTATTAGTGTTTAATTTGAATTCAATTCAAATTAAACGTCCTGAGTGAATGCAGCATTAGTAGACAAAAAAAAATGTGAGGCATCAAGACCTGTAGTGGTAATTGATGCCAAAATTTCAAAAATATATGGTTTATTTCTTACAGTAAGTGAGAAGTATGACAGCAATGCACAATTTTGTTTTATTGAATTCAAATTAAACACCAATACTGTCTACATATCATTTTCTTTGGTTTTTCTCAGGTTGATGACCAAGATGATACCATATTTACCTATGCCATAACTACTGGATCAGAGGAGACATTCAGTGTAACAGGAAATAACATACTTCTAACTAAAACATTGGATTATGAAACTAAACCTAGTTATACTGTTACTATAGAAGCCACTGATGGGAGGGATAAAACAAAGAAGGTAGGTACTCGTAGCTTTAATGCTCTAATGCTTGACTGTAAGTCTAGATGGACTATAGTGTAACTGTTAGCTTCAGATAAACTTACAATGCGGAAATTGTTTTTAAAAGTAAAAAGATATCTTGTCTAATAGCCCTACAAAGCAGGTAATGATACATGTGGTAAATAACGACAAAAGCAACTACCCTTAGCCACCTGGATGAATACTTCAATTAAACATATAAGGCAGTTTATATGAAAATCTCAAAACCGGGAATTAGAAATAGTTTTAAAATTGAACCCTTAGGCAAATAAAATTTATAGATTTGAACCAAATTCTTTCACAATGGTCCTTGAATAATCCCTTACTAGTAATATGTAATAAAGCCAAAGAAATCTACTTTTAATGAGAGAAAGCTATCAGTTTGGAATTTAGTATAACATAGGATCATTATAGAAATTCATTAAATATTCTACGAAAGGATATGGAGTAAATGAACACAAGACAATAACACATATGTCAACTACAGCTGCAATAAATTTTATTGAGCTGTATGGCCATTTTAAAATTCCTCTACAGCAGCACTAGAACCCAAACATAGGAAATCCACAATTTCAACAAATATTTAAAATGTATAAAACCAAACATAATCCCAAAATCGGTAATATCAAATATAGCTAAGGACAAAATTACGATGGTTGGATTTAATCCTTAGGTTTTAGAATTTACATAAAGGAGTAGGTGTGGCAAGGGCCTTATTTGGCCTCAAAAAATAAGTATGCTTAATTTCACAACATTTTTTGTTGAGATGTTCTATGGATATGGGTTAACAATTAACAGGTAGATTAATCAAGTATTGATGTACAATTACAGAGTTTTTCAGTGTACAAATTGGGACAAATTGCACATTTTGTCAAAAAATGACAAATTTGACTAATTTTGACTACCTTTTCTGATGAGGAAACATAGAGCACAGGCAAGAACCAGAAAAATATTTATATGGGAGGTCCAATACATTTGTACTAACAAGTTGGTAAATTATCTAGTTGGTTCTTGAATGTGTTCTATATTTCCGGCTAGAAAAATTCTTTATATTTCTATGTAAACGTTGAAAAGTAGCTTTAACATGACGTCAGAACTGTACCTATTGTGACGTNAGAAATATAATAAAACATGATCAGACTTTAAAAACAGTTCAAGATATTGGAGGTGTTGGACGTACGAAAGTTTGAGAAACTGAAGATCAACTGTATAACTTACATTGTTACCTTGATTGTGGCAACTGAAAACCAGGTGAGCGATACAGGCTCCTGGGAGCCTCTGGTTTCCATTAGTGGGGTCTGAACTTTCAAACCAACATAAAAGAAAAAATTCAAGTGCAACTTAAAAAAATCACCAAAATTTAGGGCCAAATTAGCCCCTTATCGCACCTTGTCCTTTAGATATTAGTTATAAACAAAGTGTACACATGAGATATAATCTTATGTACCAGTACACCATATTTAAGATAAATAAAGAGCATACATGTCAATATGGGGAATTGTTTTACCAACTTCACACTGCATTCAAAGACAAACTCCTGTATTAAAAATATTACAAAAGGATATGGAGTAAATGAATATGAGAAATTATAATATAGGGTCTATTGAACATTGATCTATGGTTCTGGTAACCACTTTTGTAAACATACAGTATTCAAATAGACGAGTTTCCAATTGGTGAATTTTCCCGGAAAATTTTGACCTCACAATATAGATTTTTGGACGTCATGTGACGCAATTTACTCCTATTGACCCCAGGTCAATTGGGGCAATTCATTCATAAAACGAAATTGGAAATTCGTCTATTAAAATAGTATTTTTTCAGATATCACAGACATTTGTTATACCAGTGATAAATGTAAATGAGCCTCCTTATAGCCTTACATTAGAGCCAATAGCTGGACAGACATCAAAGTATCCAACAAATAAACCAATCATTGATGAGAATAAGCCAACTGAAACTCTGATTGGTCGATTAGCTGTACTGGACCATGATGCATCAGATGTTGTGACCTTTACAACCACTTCATCAAAGGTCAAGTTATATAACCAGAACTGTATGCTTTTAACACATGTAAGAACTTGGCAATTATATAGTTTTTCACTAAAATGTTGAAACAAAATTACAGTAATGTGAGAAAAATAATAACTTTTGAATAAAATATCGTTCCTTAAAATAGTTCTGGTAGCCTTTATTGTTTCATTGTTATTTCCCCCGCAAACGAAGTTTGGGGGGGGTATATATGAATCACCCTGTCCGTCTGTCCGTCCGTCTGTCCACACTTCTTGTAAGCGCAACTCCTCTTTAACCACTGGAAGGATTTTGATGAAACCTTACACAAAGGAAGGACATTATATGGACATGTGCATCTGAAACCAGGAAGGGGAGATAATTTGACTTTGTCTTTTCCTCGATTCTATCTGCACAGATTACCTCGTAAGTGCAACTCCTTTTAAAAACCCTTGAAGGATTTCAATGAAACTTTACACATAGGAAGGACACTCACTATATGGAGATGTGCATGAAGGAATATGAATATTGTCCAAAACCAGGAAGGGGAGATAATTTAACTTTTGATTTTTGTTGATTCCATCTTCACAGATTACCTGGTAAGCACAACTCCTCTAAAACCACTTGAAGGATTTTGATGAAACTTCACATGAAGGAAGGACTATATGGAGATGTGCATGAAGGAATATAATTATTGTCCAAAACCAGGAAGGGGAGATAATTCGACTTTGACTTTTCATTGATTCCATCTGCACAGATTACCTCGTAAGCTCAACTCCTCTTAAACCACTTGAAGAATTTTTATGAATCTTTACACAAAGAAAGGATACTATATAAAGATGTGCATGAAGGAATATTATTTATTGTCTGAAACCAAGAAGGGGTGATAATTTGACTGACCTCTTATTGATTCCTTCTGGAAGGATTTTTTGGATTTTGACAAATTTTTCAAAAAAATAATTCAAATGATACCCGGTAGATATTGTGTAACAAAGACGTGGAAGAGAAACGTCTTTTTCATTGTAATCCTCTTGAGAAGTTTTTTCAAAGTGTTGGAACGAAATTTATCTAAAGCTTATGATTTTTGTGAAAAATGTCAAAGAGCCTTAGAGGCCAAAAAATGGGTATTTTATTTTTGTCCAATTTTGACAGAAAAGGTTATTTTTTTAGGATTATATTATTGTGTCCATATTCATATTTTATCCACACTCGTACTGTGTTCACACCTATTATTGTGTCCACATGCACCTAAATTTGCACTTACCATATTGATTCAGGGTTCAATGAGCAGGGGGTATATCTGGCTGCCATTCAGCGACAGCTCTTGTTCGTTTAGATTTGGCAGAATTGATGTATCTGCTTTTTTGTGATGACATGAAATATTTTAGATAAGAAAATATCAGTATCTATTATTGAAAGAGAGGTTGATAATGTCACATTTACAACTTTATAATAGAAAGCTTGAAAATAAGCATCACAGTAGGAATACTTGGTAACCATAGTCTTTGGTTACTTTATGCACTAAGTTTAAGATTTATGTTGTATAATGGCTAATTTTTCATCAACACTAAAATATATATATTATGTATACACCTTTATTTGTATATACTTTTTTTCAGGGTAAGAGATGCACTGCCGATGTAAGAACTTCTGTGATATTTAATTTTGAGACAAAACCATTGGTCAGTCTTCAGTTCTATGTATATACTTTTTTTTTCAGGGTAAGAGATGCACAGCTGATGTAAGAACCTCTGTGATATTTGATTTTGAGACCAAACACTTAGTCAGTCTACAGTTTTATGCAACAGACAGTGAAGGACTAAAAATTAATGACCAAATATCACTGAAAATACAAGATGCTAATGATCCACCTACAGTAAGTTTTATAATAAACCTTCCATGTAAAGAGTGTTTCTCTAATTCTTATGCTGTTCTGGTCAATTTCAGGTCATAGGAGATCGAAATGTTAACCAACATATGCTGAAAGTGTTCTCAATACTTCATTGGTTAAAATTCAGTTATGATGTCAAATGTGTTTGCTGTTCTCCAATTTTACCATTGTGACACCATGAAAAAAGGCAGCCATGCCTGATGATGTCACTCTTAAAGAACACATTTATTTCAGATCGTCAGAAAAGGGGGTCATTTTTTTTCCAAAATCTCCTTGAAATCTTTAGAGGAATAAAATCCACAACTGCAATGAGTGAGAACCACATTTCTACACTAGAGATAGTTAAATTTTCAAATGTTTAAACTCAAGGCGTACTACTAGTTAATATGTTCATGATCTTTGTTTTATCATTTTTCTCAATAATTCCCTTAGTCACATATTAATTTCATCACACTTTTCTCAGCATTTATACACAACAGCTACTTGATATTTGGACTTTCCATATTGAATGATATTCTGCATTTTGGTTTATTGAATTTTTTTGTTACTTTATGTAATTCCAATTGTTATTGTAATGTCCAATTTCATTGGTCAACCTCATGAACAACAAAGAAGCAATTTGCTTGATGAATTCTTCTTGCCCATTGATATGTCCAAGGAAAAATATTTCAGTATATCGCGTGTTAAATTCACTGACAAAAAAAATCAAGTTCAAAAGGTTAAATTTATAAGAAATAAAAGTAATTTTGGAGGTTATGGATGTACTTTTACTCACTAACTGAAGGAAGTCCGAAGGTGTTCTTTGGACTTTCAGTTTGTGAGTGAGTCAACCACTTTACACATCAATTAACTCCTCCAAAATGACCTTCATTCCTATAATAATTGCTCAGTAATAATCATTTCCAGGTCAATTTGGCTGATATATTTTATGAAAAAAAATTATATTTATTTCAACAGGACATAAAAGTTAATGGATCATTAACAATCCCAGAAAACACTGTTGATGTAGTCATGGCAACATTGACAGCAGAGGACATGGATGCAACACAAACACACAGCTTTACCATCCAGTCCAATTCTAAATACTTCTACATAGCTCATAATCATCTTAAAGTAAGTTTTTATACGACCGCAAAATTTTTGCGGTCGTATATTGGTATGGTGTTGGCGTCGTCGGCGTCCGCGTCGGCGTCCGCGTCTGTGGACAGCATAACTTTGCTTCTAGTGGACGGATCTTTAAGAAATTTTAGTATGATGTATCTAGGCACACTCGTAAACAGAGGTTTTAATTTTGAGTTGATGGCCCCGCCCGTTTTAGAAAAAAGGGGCCAAAAAGGGGTGAAATGGGATGTTTTCACATTTTTGACTGTAGAATCTTTATTAATTGTTGGATTTTGATGGGGTTTGTTTCAGTGTGCTCCTGAGGAAATGTCCAATCTGGAGTATGCCAACAGATTTCACGTAGCATGTACCGCTTACAAGATAAATGGGGCCCAACAGGGGCAAATCTCAAAAAAATTAAATTTTTTATTTTTAGTCCGATTTTGATGCAGTTTTTTTCAATGGATTCCTTGTGAAAAATTAATATGGCGCTCAGCTATTAGATTTTTGATAACTTGTTTCCTTTCCCAGCTATGAGGGGCACAATGGGGCCAAAATTGCGAATTTGCAGATTATGTAGAATTTTTATTTTTTATCGGATTTCGATGGGATTTTTTTCTTTGGATTCCTCTTGATCTAAGCTTTCGGCAATGTGTCAGTGGATTTGGCGTAGCTCTTACTGTTTCCGAGCTACAAGGGGTCAAAGGGGCCAATATTGCAATTTCTCTTAATATGTCAAATCTTTATTTTTCATCGGATTTCGATGGGATTTTTTTCTTTGGATTCCTCTTGATCTAAGCTTTCAG
>MJUU01036018.1:62850-87463 GCA_002080025.1 Modiolus philippinarum
AACCGTTTCAGATATTAAGCTGATATTTGCATTGTTAATCAACTACTATGGGTTACAGATCAAGTTTGAGTATGGGTTGGGTCCATTGATTTTTGACAAAGTTATGGGCCTTGGGTTAGGAAAACTTTTCTTTAACTATTTTTGCTGGTATCACTTAATTATTCCAATGGTAGGGGACTCCTGTATTGCCTTGCAATACGATCCACACTTGTTTTTCATTGGATTTCGATGGGATTTTTTTCTTTGGATTCCTCTTGATCTAAGCTTTCAGTAGTATTGCAACGCATTTTGTGTAGGTCTTACCGTTTCCAAGCTACAAGGGGTCAAAGGGGCCAAAAATTGCAATTTTTCTAAATATGTCATATCTTTATTTTTCATCAGATTTCGATGGTTTTTTTTTCTTTAAATTTCTATGTCTGTAAAGTTTTAGTTGATAGTACATATTCTGCATAGCTCTTACCGTTTTTAATCAGTAAGTAATCAAAAGGGTTGATTTTTTCCCTATTTTGTTTCTAGCTAATAACTGTGTCTAGCATCTTTTTGTGTCCATCTAATTATTGTGTCAAGCTCTTTACTGTGTCCACATTCACTTTAAAAATTTCAGTGGACGACATGCTGCGGTCGTATCATGCTGCGCTCGGCGTAGCCCTTTATTAAGTTAGATAGACACTGCTACTCTGCGTAATTCAATTGCACATTTGAAAAATACGGGGTAGGTTTGATTTTTTGGCCGGAACAGTAATTTGACAGCTTTTCCTTTGTGACGTCATTTTTTACCAACAGATGTGATATGGCATATTTTGCCCATTTTGTCGCGAATTACTTTCCTTTTCCATAATAATGTTAAATTCAGACACTTTGTAAAATATCTCCTTTTAAAGCATGATGATATGTAAAATATCTCCGTTTAAAGCATGGTGACATAAAAAAAATTTTGTTGTAAGCAATTGATCAAATCATAAACTATCTATTTACAAAAATACAAAAATTCTCATAGATACAAGGTTCATTTCTTTTCAGCCGAAAATTGCCTTTCCAAATTTCCCTATGCATTCCATGTTAATTTAGGTGAAAAATGTCTGAATATTTATAGCAAACTTTGACATCATTTCTAGAAAAAAACAAGCATGGTGACCCATACTTTTTGTTACGGATTATGTTCTTCTATTATGCAGACTTATGAAAAAAACTCATGGATTTGAATATAAGTGTCTATCTATCTTAAGTTACTAGAAATAGACCATATATCTTTTGTCTTAACTGATGTGTTTATCTTTCGATTATTGTAATTGGATAACAACCTTACAAGAAAAATTGTCTGAAGAATATTTGGTGTATTTTATATTCATTTAAAATGGTGGTTAAACTTCTGCGTTTTTATCATTTTTAGCAAGCCTTGCATAGGCATGGTGATCTTTTGTCATCACTGAAGAGACATAAGCTGTCAAAATGGCCAAAAGTAAATAAACAGTAACTTATGTATTTTTCTTATTTGAATCCATCAGTCACTCATCCACCATTATTTTTTTCATTTAAGTCTTCATCTTGTAAACTGTTGAGCTGGTTGGAAACAATCTTGGCTATATAAGTCCTTGGATAGTCCCTTATAAATATAATGACCAACCCATCTGCATCTAATCTAAGATGGCTGCTACTGGAGAGCATTATTTAACATTGGACTGTTTGGGAAAACTCATAAAGAGGTCTTGTACTCAGCAATTTAATAGTCATCAATTGGAACCAAACTTGGTCAGAATAATCTTTGGGTAGTACTCCTTAAAAATACTCACAGGATTAAATAATATCCAAAATAGCCGCCAGCAGGATACAATTAATATTGGACCCTATTGAACATTTGCAGGGATCCCTGAAACCACCAGGCCAATTGGAACCAAACTTTTGTCACAATAGCCCTTTGATGATTTCCTTTGAAAATTTTGTCCTTTTTAAATCCAAATGATTTGTTTTTTGAAGAAGAAGATAGATAGGCATGAATTGAATTCAAGCTGGGTTATGATGATTCTTTGGTGAAAAAAAGCATAGATGTGCTTTGTAGCAATACCCTAGTTGAGCAACTCAGGCTTTCAAAAGCCTCTTGTTAAATATGTATTGTGTTTAAATGTTGTTTTTATACCCCCCGCTTGAAAAGTTGGGGGGGGGGGGGATATAGTGACAGGGTTGTCCGTCCGTCCTTCCGTCCGTCTTTCTGTCCGTCCATCCGTCCGTCCGTCCGTCAGTTACACCTGAGGGTAACCATCTCTTATCCACTACTCCTCCTGAACAGCTGAATAGAATTTCATGAAACTTTAACTCAGTCTTTGTGACATAATGTAGATGTGCACCTCCTATTTCAGAATTTTATATAATTGATTTTTGGGGTTTCCCATAGCAAAACATGGACTTTGCCATTACATTACAAGGGGGTACCCATCTCTTATCCGCTACTCCTCCTGAACCATTGAATAGATTTTCATGAAACTTTAACACAGTCTTTGTGACAAAATGTAGATGTGCACCTCCTATTTCAGAATTTGATTTGATCGAATTTTTGGGTTTCCAATTGCAAAACATGGACTTTGCCATTACATTACAGGGGGGTACCCATCTCTTATCCGCTACTCCTCCTGAACCACCGAATAGATTTTCATGAAACTTTCACACAGTCTTTGTGACATAATGTAGATGTGCACCTCCTATTTCAGAATTTGATTTAATTGATTTTGGGGTTTCTCAAAGCAAAACATGGACTTTGCCATTACATTACAAGGGGGTACCAATCTCTTATCCTCTACTCCTCCTGAACCATTAAATAGATTTTCATGAATCTTTAACACAGTCTTTGTGACATAATATAGATGTGCACCTCCTACTTCAGAATTTGATTTGATTGATTTTTAGCTCACCTGACCCAAAGGGTCAGTGTGAGCTATTGCCATCACTTGGCACCGTCGTCTGTCATCCGTCTGTTGTCCGTCGTCCGTCTGTCGTCCATCCGTCGTCTGCCTGTTAACTTTTCACATTTTCATCAACTCCTCTGAAACCACTGAAGCAAATTTAACCAAACTTTACAGGAATGATGTATGGTAGGTCCTTAACAAAGATTGCTCATTTCGTTCCAATCCGACAAGAAACATGGCCACCAGCGCAGAACTTGTATTGAACATTGGACCTTATGGGAAAAACATCATTTTCATCAACTCCTCTGAAACCACTGAAGCAAATTCAACCAAACTTTACAGGAATAATGTATGGAAGATCCTTTACAAAGATTGCTTATTTCGTTCTGATCCGACAAAAAACATGGCTGCCTGCGAGGAACTTATATTTCACATTGGACCCTATGGGAAAAACGTCATTTTCATCAATTCCTCTGGAACCACTGAAGCAAATTCAACCAAACTTTACAGGAATGAAGTAGGCAAGGTCCTTTACAAAAATTGCTCATTTTCTTCGGATCCGACGATAAACATGGCCGCCAGCATGGAACTTGTATTTAACATTGGACCCTATGGGAAAACATCATTTTTATCAACTCCTCTGAAACCACTGAAGCAAATTCAACCAAACTTTACAGGAATGAAGTAGGCAAGGTCTTTTACAAAGATTACTCATTTCATTCCGATCCAATAAAAAACATGGCCGCCAGCGCGGAACTTAGGTTTAACATTGGACCCTATGGGAAAAATCATATTTTCATCTTTTGCTCTGAAATGGCTGAAGCCAGTTGAACCAAACTTTACAGGAATCATGACCTAAAGGTCCTTAAGATTGCTCATTTCATTCTGATCCGATGAAAAACATGGCTGCCAGTGTGGAACTTAGGTTTAACATTGGACCCTATGGGAAAAATCACATTTTCATCTTTTCCTTTGAAACTGCAGAAGCAAATCAACCAAACTTTACAGGAAGGATGAAAAGAAGGTCCTTAACAAAGATTGCTCATTTCGTTACAATCCGTTAGAAATCATGGCCACATAGTTTATCATCGGACCCTATGGGAAAATCACATTTTCATCTACTCTTCTGAAACCACTGAAGCAAATTCAACCTAACTTTACAGGAATGATGACTGAAGGTACTTTACAAAAATTGCACATTTCATTTCAATCCGACAAAAAACATTGCCTCAAGTGCAGAACATAGTTTAACATTGGAGCCCAGTATGAGAAAACCATCCTTTTCTTCATCTTCACTCAAAACAATTAAAAGCAAATATTACTAAAAGTATAGAAGGTCCTTTGCAAAAATTACTCATTTCAATAGGATCAGACACGGGTTCTAATTGAGAAGATACCTATACACCCTGCCCCATTGGTAAAAAAACATGATAATTTTTGGTCATGCATGGCATAGAAGTGTTTTGTCAGGTGAGCGATAAAGGCTCAGTCTCTGAGCCTCTAGTTTTATTTTAGTCCGATTTTGATGCAGTTTTTTGCAATAGATTCCTTATGAAAAATAAACATAGCGCTTTACCATCAGATTTTTGATTACTTGTTTCCTTTCCGAGCTGAGGCACCAAACATGGCCAAAATTGCAAACATGCAGATTACCTAAAATTTGTATTTTTCATCCGATTTCAATGGGATTTTTTTTCTTTGGATTCTTCTTGTTTAAAGCTTTCAGTATGTGAAATCTTTATTTTGATGGGATTTTTTTCTTTGGAATCCTTTTATTATAAGCTTTCGTCAGTTTGCCAACAGATTTTGCGTAACTCTTACCTTTTTAAGCTAATTGTGGGGTCAATGGGGCCAATGTTGCAATCTTTCCTAATATGTTAAATCTTTGTTTTTCATTGGATTTCAATCAGATTTTTTTCTTTGGAGTTCTTTTCACATAAGGTTTAAGTAGTATGGTGACATATCTCTTACAGTTTATGAGCTGTAAGGGCTGGACAGATCTAAAATTGAAGTTATTCAGATAATCCCAATTTTTGTTTTCTTCTGATTTCAATAGGATTTTTTTTCTTGGATTTCTCTTGATATAAGTTTTTTTTAGTAGACAGATTTTGCTTAGCTCTTACCTTTTCCAATCAATAAGGGATTGAAAGGGCTAATTTTTATTTTCACTAGTTTGTGTCCAGGTAATATATTTGTCAAGCCCCTTATTGTGTCAAGCAAATTACTGTGTCCACATTCATTTTAATTTACACTTGTTCAAATTTCAGTGGTTGACATTGTCATATCATGCTGCACTCGGGGTGCCCTTTATACCTTATATTTCAAAAATGATTTGAGACAGAGGTAAGTTTTATGTGTAAAAATGTTCATCATCTCATGGACTTCATTTGATCCTCATGATTTAAATTGTCTGACATGCCTGCATCTCATCCAAGATGGCCACCAGCGGGGAATTTAGTTTTAACATTGGACCTTTTTCGAAAACACATTCAAAGATCTTTTCGTCTGAATCTACCTTAACAATTGGAACCTAGTTGTTCCCCTTTAAAAAAAGTGTCTGCAAAGTCTTCATCAGATCCAAGATGGCCACCGACAGGGAACATAATTTAACATTGAACCAAATGGGAAAGCACTCAAAGATCTTCTCCTCTTAAGCTACATAGCCAATTAGAACAAATAGTCCTTCAGTAGTCCCTTTTATAAATGCATTCATGATGTCTGCCTCATCCAAGACTGCCACCAGAAGGGAACATAAGGCCCTATGGGAAATGCATTTGAAGATCTTCTCCTCTGACACATGGGGCCATATTACATTTAGATCTATCACATACTAGAAAATAAGACCCTGTAACATTATATGTCAGTCATGCACCAGGTGAGCTACAGGCTCTTGAGAGCCTCTAGTTTTTGAAGTCAGTTGGAATTTTTATAACATCTGCTGCTGAGTTATACTTTGAAAGTAGATAATGATTAGGAATTTTTACATACATGTATATTTAGATAACATCTGCTGCTGAGTTGGACTATGAGGACAAAATGACCAATGAAGTAACAGTACGTGTGACAGATGATGGAACACCTCCTTTGTACTATGATAAAGTGTTAATAGTAACATTAACAGATGTCAATGAGGCTCCATCCAGCATCAAATTATCTGCAAACAAGGTATATTGTATTATCACATATTTTCAATTATTATATTATACATGTACATTGATCTTGCACACTATGTGCAAATTTTCTAAATACTGTGAAAGTACTAATGTTCGTGGGGTTCCAATTTTTGTGGATTTCTTGGTTTGTCAAAACCACAAAATTAAGTTCCCAACGAAATGTATTTTTTCCCTAAAATTTTAATGCAGAAAATTTGAAACCACAAATTTAAGTACCGACAAAATGGTGGATTTGATAAAAACCATGAAAATTGATGTCCATGAATAAAAGTACTTCCACAGTATTTGTTTTACATCATATACATATATATATATATATATACATTGTTTTGTTGACATAAAGAATATAAATTACAACATGGTAATGTGGTATCTGTTAAACATAGTTAAAATCCAATGAAAATTGTCTTTTTCTTCATTGAATGTTGGTGATATTTTTGTCTGTAAATTAAAAAGTCAAAGTCCCATAGAATTCTATTGTTTACCACTTTGTATTGCATGAAGGGGTTTACCTTTGTTGATGGCAAATTGGAATGAAATAGTTTTCTATATGACTTTGATTGTTTTATTATTAGACATACGACAGGAGTTTTGAAGGAATTTTTATAAGTGTTATATAACTGCACATTCAGGTAAATTCATTGAAAATTTGCAAATGTAATATGTTTTTGTAAATACCCTTAGAAATCTGCCATAATTTAGCTTCAGAAAACTGATGCCTGAACAACATTGTAATGGGCTTTTTGAAGACTTGTTTAAGCAGTCATTAAAATTACAATGGACTTGATTCAGATTTCTTGTATTTACATTGTATTATTTCAGATTGCTGAAAACAGCAAATCAGGAGAGGTAATCGGAAGTTTGATAACAGAGGACCCAGACAATCGGGGCTCACAAAAACAAACATTTACTTATACAATAACAGATACTGCTGGTGGTAGATTTAAAATAGAAAATACACAAGTCCTAGTAAGTTTTATGGAAACCTATGTGTACATATATGTTAGTACAGGTTTAGGTATAAATATATATATGGAATCAGAAAATTAGTCTTCCACAGATAAAGTGTTTCTTCATGAAATTGAAAATAAAGATGAACTAAAATTGTATGAATTTTTCTTGTATAACATGCAGGAATGTAGAAGTCATTCAAATATGGTTTTTGGTAGTAACAATAAAATTTCCATTAACCAATACATTAATCTAACTATCTACGAGGTATTCAGATCAGTTGTTTTAAATTTTGCAGAGAATTTTTTTATATACATGTATTACAGGTTGACAAGCCAGACTTTGATTATGAAAGACAGAAGTCCTACTCTATCTCTGTATCAGTACAAGACAATGGTACACCACCACTTACAAAGGAGGTTAACTTTGACATAGATATTACAGATTCTAATGATCCTCCCACTCAATTAGCTTTATCAGGTACATAGTAATGTCAGTATCAGTTACAAAATCTGTGCAATCTGTACTCTCATGTTACAGTCTACACCTTTGTTAGGCCAAGACAAGTTATTTCTATGTTTGGCATCAGCGCGTGCATTGAAAATTTGTGATTTTATAACAAAACAAGCAAGGGATGTTTTCAGTTTTTGAGAGTTAAAATGGTATTTTAATCCTTGTTTAAGGAGACCATAAATAAGTACTATATTATGAAAAATTTGTTAATGTACTTAGATAAACTGAAATGGAAAAAAGTTAGCAATAATGGAAAACAAATTATCTTTACTGGATTCAGTTGAAGTCTGAAAACTGACTTTTATTGAACATTGGTCACATCAAAGTGTGTTCATTTTCAAATATTCTTTCCTTTTTTATGCCCCGCCTACGAAGTAGGAGGGGTATATAGTTTTCAGGTATGTTGTCCGTCCGTACGTCCGTCTGTAATGCTCAGGTTAAGGTTTAGGTTGAAGGTAGTTTACCTTGAAGGAGGTGTGATATCTTGATGAAACTTTGTATGCAGATAGACCATGACATGAATTGTAACATTTTGGAATGAAAAAGATGCTCTGACCTCAGGGTCATGGGTCATTGACTTTGAATATCAGGAGTGAATATTTGATATACTACAAGTTAAGCTTTAGGTTGAAGGTAGTTTACCTTGAAGGAGGTATGATATCTTGATGAAACTTTGTATACAGATAGGCCATGACATGAACTGCAACATTTTGGAATGAAATGGATGCACTGACCTCATGGTCATGGGTCATTGACTTTGAATATCAGGAGTGAATATTTGATATACTACAGGTTAAGGTTTAGGTTGAAGGTATTTTACCTTGAATGAGGTATGATATCTTGATGAAACTTTGTATACAGATAGGCCATGACATGAACTGCAACATTTTGGAACGGAACAGATGCAGTGACCTCAGGGTCATGGGTCATTGACTTTGAATATTAGGAGTGAATATTTGATATACTACAGGTTAAATTTTAGGTTGAAGGTAGTTTACCTTGAAGGAGGTTTGATATCTTGATGAAAATTTGTATGCAGATGAACCATGACATGAACTGCAATATTTTGGAAGGAAATGGATGCTATGACCTCAAGGTCATGGTTCAATGACTAAGAATATTAGGAGTGAATGTTTGATGTACTACAGATTAATTTATAAGGTTTAGGTTGAAAGTAGTTTACCTTGAAGGAGGTATGATATCTTGATGAAACTTTGTATAATTATACATCATAACATGAACAGCAATGTTTTAGTGCCAAACAGATGCTGTGACTTCAAGGTCATGGTTCATTGGCTTTGAAGTTTATGATTGAATTTTTGATAACGCTATTAGTGTAGGCCATGTAAAATTAATTATCTGGTTCTCAGATACCGCCGCATGGGCAAAATCCTGGCCGCTGGCCTGTATTTATTGTCCCCAAAAAATAAATACAACGGTAACAAAATCCGCGTTCAAATTTTCCCGCTTTTTCACTTGACTTGATCAAAGAGAGACAACTCAAATTTCATTCGAAACTCTCTTGATTTTTCGTTTTCTTTGAAGAAATCGCTACTTCCGGTTTATATTCCGAATGGTTTTGTCAACAACAAAACGAAAGTTGATTTCGCTGACACTTTTGACGGGTTTTCGTGCGTTTAACCATCGTTTATTGTGAATTTGGCTGATTAAACAACCGTAAAGGAAATTATGAAAGGGGAGTATGGAGAGTCTGCATGAAATACCAAAAAACAGAGATCCTTTAATGCACGAGAATGTTTTGAGAAGGGTCTCTCTAGATCTTGTTTTTTTAACTTATGGTTTTGTTCTCTCTTCCTTTTGTATACTTTACCATATTTTAATATTTATTCATAAAATCTCAAAAGTTAATGATGGAGTATGGATGAGCATACAAAATAAATACATAAATTAAATACCCTCCCTCCCTCACCATTTTTTTTGAAAGTCATTATCTGAGAACCAGATAATTAATTTTACATGGCCTAATTGATTTAATTTTTGAAATTCTTCTAAGCATCTTTTTTGTCCTTTATGTGTAAACAATCATTTTTAGTTCGTCTCAACAAAGTTGAGGGGGACTATTGGAGTACCCCTGTGACCGCGTCTACGTCTACGTCTACATCCACGTCCGCATTTTGGCATATATCTCTGCAACTATGCATGGTAGGGTCATCAAACTTTGTAAGCAGGTGCATCTTGGGCTATCTCACAGCCTCCAAGAAATTGGGTCTCTCTGACCTATATTTTCCGCTTGAACGACTTATATTCAAGTTTACGTCCGAGTTCAGATCTCAGTCACTATACATGGTAGGATCATGTAACCTTGCATATGCATGCACCTCTGATGGTAGGTCAGCATCCAGGCAAAGTTAGGTCAATTTGACCTATATTTTACGCTTGATTGATTTACATTCAAGTTTTCGGACGAGTTCGGATCTCAGTCACTATACATGGTAGGATCATGTAACTTTCCATATGCCTGCAACTCTGATGGTGTATCAGCATCCAGGCAAAATTAGGTCACTTTGACCTATATTTTACGCTTGATTGATTTACATTCAAGTTTTGGGACGAGTTCAGATCTTAGTCACTATACATGGTAGGATCATGTAACCTTGCATATGCATGCATCTCTGATGGTTGGTCAGCATATACAAGTTTTTGTAAGACTCCAGATCTGGTATACTACAACTTGTAGAGGAATAATATTTTGTATGTAGATACTTTTTGTAAAGTAACGAAGCTCCAGATAAAAATTAGGTCACATTGACCTACATTTCATGCATGATTGACTTAGGTTAAAGTTTTTGTAAGAGTCCAGATCTGTAATTCTTTATTTTTTAGTTCCTTTTTACACAATTNAGTCACTATACATGGTAGGATCATGTAACCTTGCATATGCATGCATCTCTGATGGTTGGTCAGCATCCAGGCAAAATTAGGACACCTTGACCTATATTTCATGCTTGATTGATTTACATTCAAGTTTTAGGACGAGTTCAGATCTTAGTCCTATACATGGTACGATCATGTAACCTGGCATATGCATATAACTCTGATGGTAGATCAGCATTCAGACAAATTTAGGTCTCTTTGACCTATATTTTCCACTTGATTGATTTACATCCAAGTTTTTGGACGAGTTCAGATATCAGTAACTTTACATGGTAGGATCATGTAACCTTGCATATGCATCCATCTCTGATGATAGATCAGCATCCAACATCGACCTATATTTTCTGCTTGATTGATTTACATTCAAGTTTTTGTACAAGTTCAGATCTCAGTCACTGTACATGGTAGGAAAATGTAACCTTGCATAGGCATGCATCCCTGATGGTAAATCAGCATCCAGGCAAAAGTAGGTCACTTTGACTTATGTTTTACGCATGAGTGATTTATGTCCAAGTTTTCAGGCAAGTTCAGATCTCAGTCACTATACATGGTAGAATCATCTAACCTTGCTTAGGCATGCAAATGTGATGTCAACATCCAGTCAAAATTTTGTTACTGTGACAAAGTGCCATAACGAGGCGAACTCTGTAATCGTTGATTACCTATGTTTGTAAATGGAATCTTTGATTCCAATTTTGGTAAATTTCCTGAAACTCTCTAAGACCTTTAATTTTGGTAATTTTACATAGCAACCATACATTTTATAATTTCTTTTTGTCAAAACACCTATTTTCAATAACTGAATTGCAAAAATCTTTGATTCCAGTTTTGGTGAATTTCCTGTAACTCCCCAAGACCATTTAATTTTGGAAATTTTACCTAGCAACCATACATTTTTTAATTTCTTTTTGTCAAAACACCAATTTTCAATAAGTGAATTGCAAAAATCTTTTATTCCAATTTAAGGTGTTTTTCAGGTCTGCGCGATACCCAAAATGGCCGCCAGCGGGAAACATAGTTTTAACATTGGACCCTATGGGAAAACACATTGAAAGATCCTCTTCTCTGAAACTACTGAGCCAATTGGCACCAAACTTGGCCACAATAGTCCTTTGGTGGTCCCTTACAAAAACGGTGTTTTTCAGGTCCATGGGATATCCAAGATTGCCGCCAGCGGGAAACATAGTTTAAACATTTGACCCTATGGGAAAACACATTCAAAGCTCTTCTTCTCTGAAACTACTGAGCCAATTGGCACCAAACTTGGCCACTATAGTTCTTTGTTTGTCCCTTACAAAAAAGGTGTTTTTCTGGTACAAGTGATATCCAAGATGGCCGCCAGCGGGAGACATAGTTATAGCATTGGACCCTATGGGAAAACACATTCAAAGATCTTCTTTTCTGAAACTATTTGGCCAATTGGCACCAAACTTGCCCACAATAGTCCTTTGGTGGTCCCTTACAAATAAGGTGTTTTTCAGGTCTGTACGAGTGATATCCAAGATGGCCACCAGCGGCAACTACTGAACCAATTGGCACCAAACTTGGCCACAATAGTCTTTTGGTGGTCCCTTACAGAAAAGGTGTTTTTCAGGTCTGCGTGATATCCAAGATGGCTGCCAGCGGGAAACATAGTTTTAACATTGGACCCTATGGGAAAACACATTCAAAGATCTTCTTCTCTGAAACTCTTGGCCAGTTGGAACCAAACTTGGCCACAATAGTCCTTTGATGGTTCCTTACAAAAATAGTGTTTTTGGGGTCTGTGCGATATCCAAGATGGCTGCCAGCGGGAAACATAGTTTAAACATTGGACCCTATGGGAAAACACATTCAAAGATCATCTTCTCTGAAACTACTTGGCCAATTGGAACCAAACTTGGCCACAATAGTCCATTGATGGTTCCTTACAAAAATAGTGTTTTTTTTTTATTCGCGCTATATCCAAGATGGTCACCAGCTGGGAACATAGTTTTACATTGGACCCTGTGGGAAAACACATTCAAAGACCTTCTCCTCTGAAACTACTGGGCCAATTGGAACCAAACTTGGCCACAATAGTCCTTTGATGGTTCCTTACTTAAAAAGTGTTTTTCAGGTTTGCGCTATATCCAACATGGTTGCCAGCGGGGAACATAGTTTTAACAATGGACCCTATGGGAAAAGAAATTCAGAGATCTTCTCCCCTTAGACTATTTGGGCAAATTGGAACTTTAATTTAATTATATGCATGTATACTGGCTCTTTAACATAAAATGTCTATGTTAATCAAGGACAAGGTGAGTGATACAGGCTCTTGAGAGCCTCTTGTTTAAATTTCTTTTTGTCAAAATACCAATTTTCAATATCTGAATTGCATAAATTTTTTATCCCAATTTTGGTAAATTTCCTGAAACTCTCTAATTTTGGAAATTTTACATAGCAACCATATATTTTTTAATTTCTTTTTGTCAAAACACCAATTTGAAATAACTGAATTGCTAAAATCATTGATTCCAATTTTGGTAAATTTCCTGAAACTCTCTAAGACCTTTAATTTTGGAAGTTTTACCTAGCAACCATGTATTTTTTTATTTCTTTTTGTCAAAACACAAATTTGAAATAACTGAATTGCAAAAATCTTTTATTCCAATTTTGGTAAATTTCCTGAAATCGTCAAAGAACACTTCATTTTTTTGAAATTCTACTTAGCAGCTCTTTTCATTTAAAGTAGTCATTTTCGAAATATAGATTGCAAGTATTCTTAATTCCAACTTTGGAAAATTTCATGAAACTCTCTAAAACAATATAGTTTTGGAAATTTTACCTAGCAACCATACATATTTGATGATTTCTAGGTAAAATTTCATATTAGCCTCTAGATGTATGGGTGATAAAATAAATGTCACTAATGGTCATTAATTATTAGCTCACCTGACCCAAAAGGTCAGTGTGAGCTATTGCCATCACTTGGTGTCTGTCGTCTGTCCGTCCGTCCGTTAAACTTTTCACATTTTCATCTTCTCCTCTGAAACTACTGAAGCAAATTCAACCAAACTTAAAAGGAATGATGTATTTAAGGTCCTTTACAAAGATTGCTCATTGCGTTCTGATCCGACAAAAAACATGGCCGCCAAAGCTGAACTTAGGTTTAACATTGGACCCTATGGGAAAAATCACATTTTCATCTTCTGCTCTGAAACCACTAAAGCATATTCAACCAAACTTTACAGGAATGATGTACTAAAGGTTCTTAACAATGCTTGCTCATTTCGTTCCGATCCAACAAAAAACATGGTCGTTAGCAGGGAACATGGTTTAATATAGGACCCTATGGGAAAATCACATTTTCATCTTCTGCTCTGAAACTGCTGAAGCAAATTCAACCAAACTTTACAGAAATGGTGTACTAAGGAAGATCTTTTACAAATAGTGCTCATTTCGTTCCCATCCGACAAAAATCATGGTCGCCAGGGTGGAACTAAGGTTTAACATTGGACCCTATGGGAAAAATCGCATTTTCATCTTCTGTTTTGAAACCACTGAAGCAAATTCAACCACACTTTACAGGAATGATGTACTAAGGGTCCTTAACAATTATTGCTCATTTCGGTCCAATCTGACAAAAAACATGGCCGCCAGCATGGAACATGGTTTAACATTGATCCTAAGGAAAAATCACATTTTCATCTTCTGCTCTGAAACGGCTGAAGCAAATTCAACCAAACTTTACAGGAATTATGTACTTAAGTTCCTTAACAAAAATTGCTCATTCCTTTCCGATCTGATAAAAAACATGGCCCCCAGCACAGAACTTAGGTTTAACATTGGACCCTTTTTTCAGCTTCTGCTCTGAAACTGCTGAAGCAAATTCAACCAAACTTTACAGGAATGATGTACTTAAGGTCCTTACCAACGATTGCTCATTTCCTTCAGATCTGACAAGAACATGGCTGCTCGCATGAAACATGGTTTAACATTTGGTCCTATGGGAAAATCACATTTTCATGTTCTCCTCTGAAAGGACTGAAGCAAAATTAATCAAACTTTACAGGAATGATGTATTGAAGGTCTTTTACGAAGATTCCACATTTTTTTTCAATCTGATAAAAAACATGTCCACAAGCGCGGAACTAGGTTTAACATTGGGCCCTATGGGAAAAATCTCATTTCATTTTTAGCTCACCTGACCCAAAGGGTCAGTGTGAGCTATTGCTATCACTTTGCGTCCGTCGTCCGTCCGTCCATTAAACTTTTCACATTTTCATCTTCTCCTCTGAAACCACTGAAGCAAATTCAACCAAACTTTATAGGAATGATGTACTAAAGGTCCTTTACAAAGATTGCTCATTTTGTTCCGATCCGATAAAAAACATGGCCGCCAGCGCAGAACTTAGGTTTAACATTGGACCCTATGGGAAAATTCACATTTTCTTCTTCTCTTAAACCACTGAAGCAAATGCAACCAAACTTTACAGGAATGATGTACTTAAGGTCCTAAACAGATTGCTCATTTTGTTCTGATCAGATAAAAAACATTGCCGCCAGCACGGAAAATAGTTTAACATTGGCCCTATGGGAAATTCATATTTTCATCTTCTCCTGTGAAACCACTGAAGCAAATTCAACCAAACTTTACAGGAATGATGTATGGAAGGTCCTTTACAAAGATTGCTCATTTCATTCCGATTCGATAAAAAACATGGCCGCCAGCGCGGAACTTATGTTTAACACTGGACCTTATGGGAAAATTCACATTTTCTTCTTCTCCTCTGAAACCACTGAACAAATGCAACCAAACTTTAGAGGAATGATGCACTAAAGGTCCTAAACAAAGATTGCTCATTTCATTCCGATCCGATAAAAAACATGGCCACCAGCACGGAAGATAGTTTAACATTGACCCTATGGAAATTCATATCTTCATCTTCTCCTCGGAAACCACTGAAGCAAATTCAACCAAACTTTGCAGGAATGATGTACTAAAGGTCCTTAACAATGATTGCTCATTTCATTCAGATCCGATAAAAAACATGGCCACCAGCGCAGAACTTAGGTTCAACATTGGACCCTATGGGAAAATTCACATTTTCTTCTTCTCAGAAACTGCTGAAGCAAATTCAACCAAATTTTACAGGAATGATATAATAAAGGTCCTTAACAAAGATTGCTCATTTCGTTTTGATCCGATAAAAAACATGGCTGCCAGCATGGAAGATAGTTTAACATTGGCCCTATATGGGAAATTCACATTTTCATCTTCTCTTCTGAAACCACTGAAGCAAATGCAACCAAACTTTACAGGAATGATGTACTAAAGGTCCTTAACAAAGATTGCTCATTTCATTCAGATCCGATAAAAAACATGGCCGCCAGCGCAGAACTTAGGTTTAACATTGGACCCTATGGGAAAAATCACATTTTCTTCTTCTCCTCAGAAACGGCTGAAGCAAATTCAACCAAATTTTACAGGAATGATGAAATAAAGGTCCTTAACAAAGATTGCTCATTTCGTTCTGATCCGATAAAAACATGGCTGCCAGCGTGGAACTTAGGTTTAACATTGGACCCTATGAGAAAATTCACATTCTCTTGTTCTCCTGTGAAACGGCTGAAGCAAATTCAACTAACTTTACAGGAATGATGAACTGAAGGTACTTAACAAAGATTGCGTATTTCTTTCTGATCCAATAAAAAACATGGCTGCCAGCACGGAACATTATAAGTTTAACATTGGACTCTATGGGAAAATTCTTATTTTCTTATTCTCCTCTGAAAACACTGCAGCAAATTCAACCAAACTTTACAGGAATGATGTATTAAAGGTCCTTAAAAAAGATTGCTTATTTTGTTCCCATCCAATAAAAAACATGGCCGCCAGCACAGAACGTAGTTTATTTTGGCCATATGGGAAATTCACATAAAAACATGGCCACCATGCAGAACATCAAAACCCTGCTGTTCAGCATTTTGTCAGGTGAGCGATACAGGCTCAGTGTCTGAGCCTCTAGTTATCTTCTCCTCTGAAATGGCTGAAGCAAATTCAACTAAACTTTACAGGAGTTATGTAGTAAAGGTCCTCAACAAAGATTGCTAATTTCCTTCCGATCCGACAAAAAAAATGGCCACCAGCTTGGACCATTGGACTTTAGTCTTCTGCTCTGAAACTGCTGAAGCAAATTCAACCAAACTTTACAGGAATGATGTACTAAAGGTCCTTAACAAAGATTGCTCATTTCCTTCCGAATGATTTACTAAAGGTCCTTTACAAAATTTATTTATTTATTTCATTTCGATCCAACAAAAAACATTGCCTCCAGTGCAGAATATATTTGAACATTGTAGCCCGGTATGTGAAAACCATACTTTTCATTATCTTCTCTGAAACTATGCAAGCAAATTTAACTTAACTGTATTGGAATGATATATTGAAGGTCCTGTGCAAAGATTACTCATTTCAATAGCATCAGACAAAAAACACTTGTGCCAATGGAGAACATACTTAACATTAGACCTCATTTGTAAAATACATCTTTTTTGGTCATGCATGGCATAGAAGCATTTTGTCAGGTGAGCCATACAGGCTAAGTCTCTGAGCATCTAGTTTATGATCAGTAGCGGGGCATAGTGTCCATTGACACAGATTCTCTTGTTTGTTCTGTTTTTGTTTGTTTACCTCATACCCTCCTACATTTCAAAAATAAAGTTGACGCCAAACAGATAATTAAATTCGTATGGCCTTACTTATAACCTGGCAAACAAAGTTTGGGGGAGGGGAGTAACTAGGAAACACCCTTTTCATCTGCCTGTTGTCAAACATAGTTTGGAGGGTACATTGTAATCACCCTATCTGTCTGTCTATCCCTCTGTCCATCTGTCCATCTGTCGGTCAGTGTACTTTGTCAGCGCATGTTCTCTTAAACGGCTGTTTTGGTTTTAATGAAATGTTACACAGTTGTAGTACACCACCTGGGGATGTGTATGTGCATGGAGTTATGTGATTGCTACCTGAAATTTGAAAGGGAGATAATTTTTTTTTTGTAATTCTTTATTTTTTAGTTCCTTTTTACACAATTCCTTCCCATACACACAGCATTATATATAATACAGCTTTGACATATACACATGAAATAGATGAAAGAGTCCTTAGNACAACTTGTAGAGGAATAATATTTTGTATGTAGATACTTTTTGTAAAGTAACGAAGCTCCAGATAAAAATTAGGTCACATTGACCTACATTTCATGCATGATTGACTTAGGTTAAAGTTTTTGTAAGAGTCCAGATCTGTAATTCTTTATTTTTTAGTTCCTTTTTACACAATTCCTTCCCATACACACAGCATTATATATAATACAGCTTTGACATATACACATGAAATAGATGAAAGAGTCCTTAGATCTAAGAACAATTTTTAAGTAAATTAAATTAGTAATCAACGTACTTTTAAATATATTAATATACATAAGAAACCCAAACTGTAATATTATTCACCAATTATGATTTTTTTTTATATTTGTTTGTTATTGATATTTCTGTATTATTGACCTCCAGTCCTGACACTAAGTAATAAGAACAATATATAGGTGAAAGACAGAAACTTGTAATTTGCGGGGAGACATATACCATTAAAAACAATTATTGATTAACTAATGTGTTATTGACTTAAATAATTATGAATCTGTCCTTACAATATCATAGCACTGACACGGCCAATACAGAAAAAGTCAGCCAATATCCATTTTCCTTGTATTGGCCGTGTTTCGGATCAGGGCCAATACAACCCCTTTGGAACGTCTCATAGGTTTCCATTTAAAGTGATGTAAAAATGCGAGAAAATCGATAACTGGTCGTCTGATGATGGAGCTGAGAAATATGGCAGTTTTAACATCAACAGTTGTTGTATTCACTTGAAAAAGTGAGATAGTCAATCACCTGAAATGAAATGTTGATAAAATTTCCAACTACTGTGTTGAAATCTTTATTGTCTGTACAGTATGACCATGCGACAAAAGAACCGAACACATTTCAGTACATGTGTACCTCTATTTTAATGTTAAATACGGGGGGAAGGGGGGGGTGTTTGTGCAGATAAATCTGCTTAGGTTGAATACTTGAATAGTCAATGTCATGTACATTTGTATGTTTGAGGATGTATACTCCCTTCTAACTTCTCTGTGGGTTCCACTTCTTCGCGGTATTTAGGTTCATTTCAAACAAATTTTTAACTGTGACATCACCGTTACTACGTAGCTACATTATAACCGCCACATTTTCTTTTGATTTTTTATGGCAATATTCTCTATGTAAAATATTTTTCACCATCACAGTAAATTTGCTTCTACTTAGTCTTTACCATCATCAAGATCTCATTAACATTTTAATCTCACACACTGTAACTTTACTGTAATAAGACACTTGTGACAGAGCCTTGTCACTCTTGACATTTCGTCAAGCTTTATTGTAGCATGTATCACCATGTGTCGAATGTTTACTACCCAACATAGAGTATTTCCTCTATTTTGATCTACATGTACATGTACAAACAAGCGCATTGGAATGTTAGTTAATCAATAAAGATATCTACACAAGTGCTTCTTTAATACAATCCCATTTCTTTAATCTTTTTTCACCAACTGCAGGTAAATTGAAGAAAACAAAAGACATTTTTTCAATATTATAAACATTTTAAATAGAAAAAAGAAGGGAAACAACATATTTAAAGCACCAATTAACAAAGGTTGGGAATAATTCATTTTACATGTATTAATGTAACATTTTAAATCAACTAAGATGCAAATTTCTGACCTGGTACATAGAGGGGAACCAATTACTAAGACATTCTGTGCTGATAGTGGAAGTTGGAAGTGGCACGAGTTCTTACAAAATTGGTTGACCTCAAACCAAAAACTTTTAATAATGTTGCATTCCCAAACAATTTGAGAGATGGTCTCTTTTTATTTCATTACAGAAGCTACACAAATGTGTGTCTTTCAATTTACATTTATATGATAGAGAGTTGGTGCCAAGAATTCTATGTAAAATTTTATACTGAAAGATAATTAATTTATTACTAAGTATAGATTTGAAGGGTTGTTCATGAATGTTTGACCAATCTACCTCAACATCTAAAATTTTGTTCCATTTAGTTTGCTGTTTTGCAGCAGATTCTTAATAAAATAATACAATTTTCTAGTAGAAAAATTGACTACACTTGCCATTTCGTTTTACGTAAAGAAAATTATCTAACACTATTTCGTCTTTCTTTGTTGTTAATGGCATGAGGTCTTTCCACTGTTTTGGTATTGCTGTAATAAACTATTAAAAGTTAGAAAATTACATCTTATATTAAAAATATCATTCAACCTTTCTCGGGTTAAAAAATGGTGATTGTCATCAATCAGATCATTAATGAAAATACCTGCCTTACACCATTTGTCGAAAAAAATTATCTTATTCACAATCTTTATTATTAAACCATATGGATTGGTCCAAAACATTTTGTTCATTGTCAGACTTAAATTAAAAAAGCCCAGTTTTTCATAATGTCCATCCAGAACTTGTTGAACAAAGAAGAAATTTTCATTAAACCCTCAGGGGACATCATCCATATTTTATCCCCACCAAACCTGTTATATTGTTCAGGTACTAAAATTTTCCATGGAGAATTATTTAAAGGATCTAAAAGTTTGTTTATCCATGTCATTTTTAAACTGAAACAGAAAGATTCTAAATGATCTTCATAATTGTTAATTAAAACATTTCGTTTTATTTTGTCTGGTTAAAGGGAGATAACTTGTCCTTGAATATTTTTCTGGAAAAAAGGAGGAACAAAACTTTTCAGTGCATATCCTCTGAAACATCTGCATGATTTTGATTAAATGTTACACAGTTGTAGTACAAAACCTGGATATATGTATGAAGCTATATGGTTGCTACCTGAGATTTTGAAGGGGAGATAATTTGTATTTTGATATTTTTTGGAAAAGTGGGAAGGAACCTTGTCAGCACATGTCCTCTTAAACAAGTTAGTAGAGTTTGATGACATGTAACACAGTTGTTGTGATATAAATTCTTGAATGCGAGCATAATACAAGATGATTTACCTGTTAGATTTTGTAAACCTGAACTTGTCTATAAAAGTATTATTATTTAAATAAAACTTCTATTTTTCAGGTAGTAGTGTAGCAGAAAATTCTGTGTTAGGTACAGTTGTAGGAACTTTATCAGCAGTAGATAAAGATGAGGGACAGACGTTATCATTCTTTATGTCAAAGGGAGATTACTTCTCAGTCAGTGGTAATTCTGTTGTTGTCAGTGGATCTATTGATTTTGAGACAACACCAACCATTACATTTGAAGTTAATGTATTAGACAGTGGTTTTCCACCATTATCTGTGAGTTATACAAATTTCAATAACATTGTTTTTTTTCTTGATGTCTAATAAAGAATTATCATGGAATAAGTTAATACATGTATATGTCATTTTTAACCATGGGCAATCACTTTTAAGTTCCAAATTTTACCAGAGTTACAGCATATGCTTAAATATAAATGTCAAGTGATTACCTATTTTCAATTAAGAAAGTGAAACAGAATTGTGAAAATAAAATAGATGCTTAAATTACATGAAAAGGATCCATTCACAAACATACAAATATATGTGTAATAAGTTGTTTTGAATATCATATTGTCACATTTGGAAATGAAGTATTTTGATGTAATTTGGAGGGGGAGATGTAAACTTATTTTAATTGGCAATGATTATTTTAGGCAAAGAAGAACTTCACTGTGGAAGTGACTGATCAAAATGAAAGACCTGGTGGAATTGAAATTTTAGATTCAGAAAAGGTTATAAATAGAAAGATTCCTGAAAGTCTACTGATTGATGATGTAGTTGGTATAATAGTGGCCTTTGACCCAGATAATGCCGACAAAATGACCTTCACCTTGACAGGAAATAGTTTCTTCAAATTGTCATCTGTATCCCCTGATTGCAAAAAGGTAATTTATGTATAAATGTATTTAGATATGTTACAAATTCATACTTGCCACCTTTTGAAAATGCTCAAAGGGATTTTGAGATGTGTGACTGCACCAAGCAAACCATAAGACCTATAGACGTTTTCAGAAATTGGGAAATTTTGGTTATCTCCCCTGATCACGATAGGTCCGCCATTAAGAGGTAGACGGGTACCACACACAGTACATAACTTATACCAGAGACATATAAAACACATTTAATGTCTATAAATTATTGAAAAAAAACACTTTCTAGCTTTTATCATTTAAAGACATGAGTTTGTTTGATCTACATTTGGAAAAAAAGTTTTAATTGAGCATTGATATTTTTAAAAATTTATTATTAATTATAAAATTTACAGGATTATCCAGAGATGTATGCTTAAAGTAAACCTTACAGCACACTAAAATACACGTACCAAAATATTTCACAGAGTAATCATAAAACCTGAAATGATACATGTAACATCCCCAATAAACAAGTTGTAAACCTTTCCTGTGAATATACTCTATGTTGTCCCAATTAACACAGGTACCTGTTTACCCTTTGGAGTATGCAAGCTACTCTTAAATCTAGCTGAATGTGAAAAAAAATCAACAAGTTTTAAAACAAAACTGTTTTAAAATAAGCAAACAGTTTATCAAAAAAAAATTTAAAAAATAGATTTTCGATAAAAAAGAAATAAATGAAGAACAAGATACACAAAAAACATTTGTAATTTGTATAGCTAGGTTTACCTGTCTTAAAATATTTACTTCAAAGACATAATCTCAAAAGAACTTTAATAGAAAATGGAAAATAGGCGCATTTCGCGGATGTAATGTGGCAAAGTGGAATATCATTATCAAACAATGTCAGAATCCACCTTTTTGGAAGATGTGTATTGCACGTGTTTTACTTGAAACATATAACCGACAACTCAGATACAACGAAATTGTAAAAATTTGAAGCTTACGGGGGGTCCCGTTTTCAGATATCAAGATATTCAATCAAAGCAAATATAAAACTTAATGCAATACACACAACTTACAGAACAGAACACATCATGACCATATTTGAAGCCAATGTGGAGCTCTTTTTTTTTATAAAAAAAAAAATACGATTAAGTTTATTAAACTATGAGAAATGCACATTATGCAATATACCTAAAGCAAAGCTGTCGGAGGACCCGCTATTTCAAATAACACTTAAGCAAAACACATAAAACGTTTCTACATTCAGGAGTTGTAACCAAATAATGAAATTTGTAAAGAAATCATCCACAGAACAGTAAAAACACAAAATAAAATTTAATCTTTATAATATCTTTAAATTAAAAGACTTTGATTTGACTTATGTTTTACAATTTTCAAACCATCAAACCTGTCCACTCAAATCCAATAAATAAAAGTGCATTTAGTAAATCAACTGAATGCAAACCATCGGTCATTGCCATGAAAAAAAAAAATCAGAATGTTTCTTTCTGGAAAATGTGATAAACAGAATACACAGATTTTACAGAAAAGGTAACCCTTATTTATTTTTTCTTTTTTTTTTTTAGACTCACAATGACTTTTTAATTAATATATAAAAGAAGAAATTTTATTCATAATCTGGTAGGTTTTTTGCTAATGAAGTATTTAATACCGGAAGAAAATGTGTATTTGGAATAAGAATTAAAACGGAAATATTTTAAACAAAAATAACATAAAAGCTTTATCAAATATATATATTTATCATAGTTTATTACAAATAAGTGTGATTTACTCATATACATAGATATTTATTCCAAATATGTGCCTAATATTACAATCTATCTTTATGTGTATTCCAATGTCGAAAAAACATAAATAAAATAAACAACAATGCTGAAAAAATATATTTCTTTATTCTTTTAATTTATTCTTGGGAAAAAATCATTACATGATACATATTTCTATTTTCATTTTGGGTGCATCTCGTGAATACAGTACCTATAAATTTCAATTTTTCAAAAGCATATTACTACACTTAAACATTAAATATCTGCCTTGAAACTTATTTGTTGCCATTCTGTTATCTTTTATCTTTTCAACGACTCTATTAACTTGTTTCTTACATGTTGAATAAACAGGTAATTAACAATTTAATTACCCTACCTGTGCGGTACATTGTACCATTCAATGATGAAGTAATCGAAAAAGCCCGAGTCGGGTTAAATCTGTCTACCTGTGTCGGATTTAGTGTTCTGAATGGAACAAGATGACGGCACCCACTATTTCAATTCTGAAAACGTCTATACAATGGGGCTGCAAATCTACTTTCCTGTTGTTTTTTTTTAGCTTTTTCATGACATTACAATCATCATGCAATGAAATGTTGACTGATTTATTTAACAAGAAAGAAATTATTACTATTTGAACATTTCAAATTCAATGCTCCCATGGCAGGAAACCCCCATAAATAAGGATAGTTGGCAGGTATGCAAAATAAATAAAAAACTTTGAATGTTATGATCACAAATTGTTTAGTTTTATAAACCTGTATAAATATTTGTATGTATTATTCATGATTGTTAAACAATAATTTTTCTAATTACTGTGAAAGTACTATTGTTCGTGGGGTTCCAATTTTCGTGAATTTCATGGATAGCTAAAACCTCGATATTAAGTTCTCAATGAAATGCATTTTTTCCATTGAGTTTCAATGCATAGAATTCGAAACCAAGAATTTAAGTGCTCGCGAAATAGTAACTTTGATGAAAACCACTAAAATTGATGTCCACGAATAAAATTACATCCACAGTATTACATGGTTAGAGTATCTAATTGTGCATGTTAGATCTAATCACTTATATGGATTGTAGTCTTTAGATTTTAAATGTAAAAGGAAAACTAAAATCTTAATTTGCCTCTGTAGGTGGTGTTCCTCTTCAATATATTTCTGGAGGTTGATAAATGTTTTAAAAGGAATAGCCCTTACCAATTTTAGGGTTTTTTCATACATATATATATATATCTTAATTCCTGATATTCTCATATAGCATGTAAGTCGCACAATTCATATAAACTTCTGTCATTTCAGTATGCAAATAAGAAGATATTATTGAATGTTCTATTTTTTCGATGTTAAAAATAAATATTAAATTTGCTTTATTGATGCATACTTGTTTTCTGTACAGGGAAATAGAGAACAATACTTAACAGACTGTAGATTAGATATA
>MJUU01036018.1:113938-123973 GCA_002080025.1 Modiolus philippinarum
ATTGGCTGTAGCAAAAGGGTTTGTAGATTTTTTTATGGGCCCAATGATAGTATCTGAAAGCAAGACATATATACATGTGTATAACTTTCCAGGGAAAGTTTTGTAAACTTTTTCTATTGAAAGACACCTTTTAATTTTGGAGATAGTAGGTCAAATTTAGGTCAAGGTCACATGTACTTGCAGAAATTTGAAATTGGGATAGAAAATTGGTTTCTGGAGCATAACGTCAGAATAACGTCAGAATTTCTGTGAATATTTGAATATCAGAGGTGAGGAAAAAATACCTATTGATTTTTTAGGTTAGTTGGTCTTAGTTCAAGGTTACATGTACTTTCAGGTATTGAAAATGTGGACCCAAATTTTGTGTCTGAGGTATAATTTTTGAATCTCTTCATGGGTTAAAATGAAACTAGAGGTGACAAGGAGTAGGTGCGGTAAGGGCCTTATTTGGCCTCAAAAAATAAGATTACTTAAATTCACAATATTGTTTGTTGAAATGTTCTATAGATATGTCTTAACAGTAAACAGGAAGATTACTCAAGATTTGATGAACGAGTTTCTCAGTGTAGAAAATGGGACTAATTGCACATTTTGTCGAAAAATGACAAATTTGACCAATTTTGACTACTTGTTTATACTACCGCAAAAAAACTTTTGAGGTCGTATATTGGTATGATACTGGCGGCTTCAGCGCCGGCGGCGTCTGTAGACTCTTCGTTTCCATGCGATAACTTCAGTTCTGGTTGATCAATCCTTATGAAATTTTAACATAATGTTCCTTGTCATAAAAGGAAGGTTGGGATTGTTGCCCCGCCCGTTTTTTAAAAAAGGGCCAAAAAGGGCAAAATTAGGTGTTTTCATATATTGGGCTGTAGAATATTTATTATTTATCGGATTTTGATGGGGTTTCTTTCAGTGTGCTTCTGAGGAAATTTCCAATCAGTAGTATGACAATGGATTTCACGTCACATGTCACATGTATTTTTTTCATTTTTTGTCCGATTTAGATGCAGTTTTTTTTTCATTAGATTCCTTATGAAAAATTAATATGGCGCTCAACTTTTATATTTTTTGTGACTTGTTTCCTTTCCCAGCTATGAGGGGCCGAAAGGGGCCAAAATTGCAAATTTCCTGATAACCTAAAATTTTTATTTTTCATCGGATTTCGATGGGATTTTTTTTTTGAATTCCCCTTGATATAAGCTTTCAGTAGTATGCCAACGGATTAGGCGTAGCTACAAGGGGTCAAAGGGGCTAAAATTGCAAATTTTCTAAATATGTGAAATCTGTATTTTTCATTGGATTTCAATGGATTTTTTTCTTTGGATTCCACTTGATGTAAGCTTTCAGTGGTATGTCAACAGATTTGGCATAGCTTGTACCATTTCCGAGCTACAAGGGGTCAAAGGGGCCAAAATTGCAAATTTTGTAAATTTTCAAAATATCTTTATTTTTCATCGGATTTCAATGGGATTTTTTTTCTTTGGATTTCTCTTGATGTAAGCTTTCAGTTATGTCAACAGATTTGGCGTAGCTTTTACCGTTTCCGAGCTACAAGGGGTCAAAGGGGCCAAAATTACAAATTTTCTTAATATGTGAAATCTGTATTTCTCATCGGATTTCAATGGGATTTTTTTCTTTGAATTCCACTTGATGTAAGCTTTCAGTGGTATGTCAACAGATTTGGTGTAGCTTGTACTGTTTCCGAGCTACAAGGGGTCAAAGGGGCCAAAATTGCAAATTTTCTAAATTTTCTAAATATCTTTATTATACCCCCGCTACATAGTAGTGGGGGTATACTGGTTTACCTCCGTTTGTTTGTTCGTCCGTTCGTTCGTTCGTTCGTTCGTCTGTCCGTAACCACACTTTTCTCAGCAACTACTCTACAGAATGAAATCATATTTTGGCAAAAGCTTTCTCATGATGGTCCGATGTGTATATACAGATTTCAAGGTTACTGCATAAGTACTTCCTGTTTGCCGAGACTTCATTGTTGTATAATATATGGAATTTTTGGTCACACTTTTTTCTGAAACTTTAAGTGGGATTCAATTGTTATTTTGCACAGAGCTTCCTTATGGTCCAATCTATTGTGTATTTGGATTTCAAAGTTACGCCTTAAGCACTTCCTGTTTGCCGAGACCACATTGTTTTTCATTGTTGTACAATATATGGAATTATTTGTCACACTTTTTTATACGACCGCAAAAATTTTGCGGTCGTATATTGGTATGGTGTTGGCATCGTCGGCGTCCGCGTCTGCGTCCGCGTCGGCGTCTGTGGACAGCATTACTTTGCTTCTAGTGGACGGATCTTTATGAAATTTTAGTATGATGTTTCTTGGCACACGCGTAAACAGAGGTTTTAATTTTGAGTTGATGGCCCTGCCCGTTTTAGAAAAAGGGGCCAAAAAGGGGTGAAATTGGGTGTTTTCACATTTTTGACTGTAGAATCTTTATTAATTGTTGGATTTTGATGGGGTTTGTTTCAGTGTGCTCCTGAGGAAATTTCCAATCTGGAGTATGCCAAAGGATTTCACGTAGCATGTACTGCTCACGAGATAAATGGGGCCCAACAGGGGCAAATCTCAAAAAAATTAAATTTTTTAGTTTTAGTCCGATTTTGATGCAGTTTTTTTCAATGGATTCCTTGTGAAAAATTAATATGGCGCTCAGCTATTAGATTTTTGATAACTTGTTTCCTTTCCCAGCTATGAGGGGCAGAATGCGGCCAAAATTGCGAATTTGCAGATTATGTAGAATTTTTATTTTTTATCGGATTTCGATGGGATTTTTTTCTTTGGATTCCTCTTGATCTAAGCTTTTGGCAGTATGTCAACGGATTTGGCGTAGCTCTTACCGTTTCCGAGCTACAAGGGGTCAAAGGGGCCAAAAATGCAATTTTTCGAAATATGTCAAATCTTTATTTTTCATCGGATTTTGATGGGATTTTTTTCCTTGGATTCCTCTCGATCTAAGGTCTCAGGGGTATTTCAACGGATTTTGTGTAGGTCTTACCGTTTCCGAGCTACAAGGGGTCAAAGGGGCCAAAAATGCAATTTTTCTGAATATGTCAAATCTTTATTTCTCATTGGATTTCGATGGGATTTTTTTCTTTGGATTCCTCTTGATCTAAGCTTTCAGTAGTATTGCAACAGATTTTGTGTAGGTCTTACCGTTTCCGAGCTACAAGGGGTCAAAGGGGCCAAAAATTGCAATTTTTCTAAATATGTCATATCTTTATTTTTCATCAGATTTCGATGGTTTTTTTTTTCTTTAAATTTCTATGTCTCTAAAGTTTTAGTTGATAGTACATATTCTGCATAGCTCTTATGGTTTTTTATCAGTAAGTAAACAAAAGGGTTGATTTTTTCCCTATTTTGTTTCTAGCTAATAACTGTGTCTAGCTTCTTTTTGTGTCCATCTAATTATTGTGTCAAGCTCTTTACTGTGTCCACATTCACTTAAAAAATTTCAGTGGTCGACATGCTGCGGTGGTATCATGCTGCGCTCGGCATAGCCCTTTATTCTGAAACTGTAAGAGGGATTCAATTGTTATTTTGCACAGAGCTTCCTGATGGTCCAATCTATGGTGTATCCCGATTTCAAGGTTACGCCCTAAGCACTTCCTGTTTGCCGAGACTCATTGTTTTTCATTGTTGAACAATATATGGAAGTTTTCGTCACAATTTTTTCTAAAACTGTAAGTGGGATTCAATTGTTGTTTTGCACAGAGCTTCTTTATGGTCCAATCTATAGTGTATTCCGATTTCAAGGTTAAGACACAAGCACTTCCTGTTTGCCTAGACATCATTGTTTTTCATTGTTGTACAATATATGGAATTTTTAGTCACAATTTTTCTGAAACTGTAAGTGGGGTTCAATTGTTGTTTTGCACAGAGCTTCCTTATGGTCCAATCTATTGTGTATTCGAATTTCAAGGTTACGCCATAAGCACTTCCTGTTTGCCAATATGTCATAGTTCTTCATTGTTGTGCAACATATGGCATTTTTTGTTACAATTTTTTATGAAACTATAAATGGGATTCAATTGTTGTTTTGCACAGAGCTTAGCTTCCTTATGGTCAAATCTATCGTGTATTCAGATTTCAAGGTTATGTGATAAACACTTCTTGTTTGCAAAGACATCATTGTTTTTCTTTGATGTACAATATACAGAGCTTTTCGTCACAATTTCTTTTGAAAATGTAAGGCAGATTCAATTGTTGTGCAGACAGTTATAGTTGAACATGTTGGTTACTAGAATTATACATCATTGTGTTTATACTTGCATTGTGTCCACACTTGTACTGTGTCCACACCTGTGTTGTGTCCCTATACAATTAAATTTGCACTTGCCACATTGATTCAGGGTTCAATGAGTGGGGGGTATATCAGGCTGCCATTGGGCGCCAGCTCTTGTTTTTCATCGGATTTCAATGGGATTTTTTTATTTGGATTCCTCTTGATGTAAGCTTTCAGTGGTATGTCAACAGATTTGGCATAGCTCTTACCGTTTCCGAGCTACAAGGGGTCAAAGGGGCCAAAATTGCAAATTTTCTAAATTTTCTAAAATCTTTATATTTCATCGGATTTCAATGGGATTTTTTTCTTTGGATTTCTCTTGATGTAAGCTTTCAGTGGTATGTCAATGGATTTGGCGTAGCTGTTACCGTTTCCGAGCTACAAGGGTCAAAGGGGCCAAAATTACAAATTTTCTTAATATGTGAAATCTGTATTTTTCATTGGATTTCAATGGGGGATTTTTTTATCTTTGAATTCCTCTTGATGTAAGCTTTCAGTTTTATGTCAACCGATTTGGCGTAGCTCTTACCGTTTTCAAGCTACAAGGGTTAAAAATGGCTGAAATTGGAATTTTCAAAATATGTAAAATCTTTTTTTTTTGTAGTTGGATTTTAATGGGTTCGTTTCTTCAGATTCCTCTTATGGTATAGTTAAAGTAGTATGTTGACTGTTGACCAATTTGACATACCTCTTACCATTTTCTATCTATATAAGGATTCATAAAGGCTAATTTTTATTTTTCTTATTAAAAAAAATGTGTCAGCTAATTACTGGGTCAAGCTCTTTATTATGTCCATTTAATAACTGTATCAAGCCCTTTACTGTGTCCACATTCATTTTGAATTATACTTGTTCAAATTTTAGTGTTCGACATGCTGCGGTTGTATCATGCTGCGCTCCGCGTAGCCCTTAATTGTCCCCCGCCGGAGGGACATGGTAATGGTCTGCGTCTGTCCGTCCGTGTGTCACGTTTTTTTGTGGGCGCAACTCCTCAGAAAACGCTGATCAGAATTCATTCAAATTTTACAATTGTCGTTTTATCGCATCGCCATTTTGATTCGTCAAATTTTGTGGGAGTTATGGGACTTTGATTATTTCCACATTGTTATACAATGGCAAATCTTGTGGACGCAACTCCTCAGAAAACGCTGGTCAGAATTTATTCAAATTTTACAGAATTGTTAGCCACCATTAGTACTAGATCTTATCGCATCAACATTTTGATTCAGCAAATTTTGTGGGAGTTATGGGACTTTGATTATTTCCAAATTGTTATACAATGGAAAATCTTGTGGACGCAACTCTGTAGAATCTGCTAGTCCGAATTCATTCTAATCTTACAGAATTGTTAGTCGCCGGGATTTTGCTGAAATTTTGCTTGGCTGTTTGCCACCTAATGCAATTGATCATATCCTGCCGCCATTTTGATTGGCAAAATTTGACGTGAGAAATGGGACTTTATCGACTTTACTGCAGCGGTGGGGACATAGTTACTTGTAGCAATCTTGTCTTGAGAGGAAACATAGAGCGCATGCAAAAAACACAAAAATATTTATATGGGAGGTCTAATGCATCTGTACGAACAAGCTGGTAAATTATCTAATTGGTTCTTGAATCATAGTTGTCAACCTCTGAAAATGAAAAATCATGTCATGACATGACATGATATACCAAAAAGCGTGTGAAAACGCAAGACTTTTTTTTAAAAAATTTGATTTATTTTTCACCAGCAAGGATTTTACAGAAAAACCCTACCATGCCACCTGACTAGTGCATAGCAGGGGTTATTATAACATGCAGTATATAAAAAATGGCTAATAAAGATAATGTATAACAAAAGAAAAACAAAACATACTACTATCAGTCACTCTTTCATACTCTCTTGCATACTTGTATGTTTTTAATAGTTGCATACTGTTGAAGAAAAGACATGTTTATGTATAATATGGAGTTAATAAATATAAATTTAAAAGATATTATCAAATATCTTTTGAAGTGGGGCCCAAAATTTTTCACAAACATACATTTTATCATTTTTAGCAGCAGTATACAGCTCTGCTGAATGATATTTCTTCAAAACATGTTTAATATCAATGATATTTGGAGCTTGATCTTTAAATTTACACTTATATATATAGTTTTTGGCAACAATAATTAAAAAAACGTGAGACTTACTTTTGGATCATTGTATAAAATTTGCCGGTATATAAAAACCAATTTACTAATATAAACTCTCATTGTATTCAACATTTGCCTGTTTTGCTGCTTTTAGAACAATCTGACTAGGTACATATTCAAAACAAATACAAGTTTGGTTGAATTTACAGGTCAGTTAGGCAAAAAGTTAGCAAAGATTTTTTCAGCCTTGTCCTTGATGATCCCATTCATCATTCAACATATTTTTTGTAGCTGGCAACAAGGAGATGGGCTTGGACCCATTTTGACAGATTAAGACTTTCAAGTGAGCCCGAGCTTTTGTATATCAGACTAGATCACTTTCTGTTAATGATCCAATAAAAATGTGTAAACTGCATAGCCCTCCTACTCCCCGATCACTTTCTTTGACTTAAAATTAATTCATTAAACTTGGACTCCCAAATTTTGTTTTGATATCTCAGATCTGGTACAAAAATATTGTTTTCTCTTTGCACACATGTCTTTAGTTGTCATAACCAACCAAGAAATTTATTGAAACGATTCAAAATCAATTGTTTTCCCAAATCAAAGTTTTGTAATTTACGGTGCGGTCATGAAAAGTCTGGAGAATTACGGGAATCGATAGCGCTTATAACCAAAAACATTAACAATGAGTTTGGAAAAGCCAAGAGAATCACGAAAAACGTGATATTGCTAATAACCGAAAACTTAAACAACGAAAATGTGTGTAATGGCGTGTGAAGTTCTGGAAAGCTTGTACACACTGTGTGACAAAATCTACACGTGTAAACCATTGGAAAAGTGTGTTAAACACACGAAAATCATGTGAGTTGGCAACTATGTCTTAAATGCGCTTTATATTTCTGATTAGGAAAACCGTTTGAAAATATGCCAAATTCCTTGTATTTCTATGAAAACGTTCAAAAGCAGTTGAAACATGACATCAGAACTGTACCCAATGTGACGTAATGGGTTCTAAATTTTGTATTTTTTTCTTCACTGGGATCTGAACTTTCAAATGAACATAAACGAAAATATTCATGTGTAACCGAAAAAATCACCGAAATTTAGGGTCAAATCATCCCCTTATCGCACCTTGTCCTTTAAGGGTTAAGTAGGACATCTTTTATTTTTTGGGGTTTAATAGGTCAAGAGACATAGTCAAATGTACATAGAGAAATTTAAAAGTTGAGCTTTAAATTAGTTTCAAGAGAATAACTGCATTATGCCTTTATGGATTTGAACACAATTTTACGCATAGATGAAAGCTTCAGAGCTAAGGAAGACATCTACATGTATTGATTTTTGACAAACATGGACGTCTGAAATCTAGGCTATATGACGAACGAGATGATTTTTACTTCCCAAATGTGAACTTTTCCTTCCTCAGCAGCAAAATACCTACTTCCCCAGCATATGGAGTGAACATTTCACAATTAATTCGTTACTGTAGAGCTTGTAGTTCATGTAATGAATTTGTGGAAAGAGCAAAAGCACTGTCACAAAAACTTCTGAGTCAGGGATATGTTCAGCCATTTTTACTTTCGTCCCTTCAGAAATTCTATAGCTGTCAGCACGACATCATAGATAGATATGAAATGTTGGTGTCACAAATGAAAATGGACATTTTCAGCTAGATTCACATCTTCTCAGATTTGACATTAGGGATTCTGACTTTAACCAGGATTGACTCACTAACAGTATGACGGTGCTGTATACAGAGCAGGACATGCTTACCCTTCCAAAGCACCTGATGTCATTCTGTTTTTTTGAGAGTTCACACTGTTAGTGCTTTAGTTTTTATACCCCGCCACACGAAGTTGCATGGTATTATGTGATACCCTCAGTCGTGTGTCTTTCCCCCAAAGGTTTCCGACTGATAACTTGTGAACGAAATAACACAAGGTCTTCAAACTTGGTATGCAAGTTGTTTACCACAAAATCAGGTCAAGTTCGATTTAGGGTTCAGAGGTCCAAGGGGTTCTGGAGTTATGCCCCTTGAAACTTTGAAATTTTGCAAATTTTAGGGTTTCCAACTGATAACTTGTGAACAAAATAACACAAGGTCTTCAAACTTGGTATGTAAGTTGTTTACTACAACACTCCGGTCAAGTTCGATTTTGGGTTCAGAGGTCCAAGGGGTTCTGGAGTTATGCCCCTTGAAACTTTGAAATTTTGCAAATTTTAGGGTGTCTGACTGATAACTTGTGAAGGAAATAACGCAAGTTCTTCAAACTTAGTATGTAAGTTGTTTACAACAACACTCCGGTCAAGTTCGATTTTGGGTTCAGAGGTCCAAGGGGTTCTGGAGTTATGCCCCTTGAAACTTTGAAATTTTGCAAATTTTAGGGTGTCCGACTGATAACTTGTGAAGGAAATAACGCAAGGTCTTCAAACTTAGTATGTAAGTTGTTTACTACAACAATCAGGTCAAATTTGATTTCGGGTTCGGAGGTCCAAGGGTTTCTGGAGTTATGCCCCTTGAAACTTTGAAATTTTGCGAATTTCAGGATTTCCAACTGATAACTTGTGAATGAAATAACACAAGGTCTTCAAACTTGGTATGCAAGTTGTTTACCACAAAACTCAGGTCAAGTTCGATTTTGGGTTCAGAGGTCCAAGGAGGTCAGGAGTTATGCCCTTGAAACTTTGAAATTTTGGGAATTTCAGGGTTTCCGACTGATAACTTGTGAACGAAATAACACAAGGTCTTCAAACTTGGTATGCAAGTTGTTTACCACAAAACTTAGGTCAAGTTCGATTTTGAGTTCAGCGGTACACATAGTTCTGGAGTTATGTCCCTTTTAACTTAGAAATTTTGTGAAACGTGGCGGGGTATCATGTAATGGGCCATTACTATTTTTAGTATTGTGGTGATGTTAGTGTGTTTTGTCGTTGTGTGGTGTCTTTGGTCTTCTGGTGTTCTTGCTTTTGCCTTGTCTCTGGACTTTGATTTATTTATTTATATGCTTTGTTCCTTTGGTATTCTACTGCCGTTGTTTTTGAGACAGAAGGCAAGGTTACATGAACTTACAATAACACTATGGAAAATACTTATACGGGTAAGCCATGTGTGTTTTAATAATGCCTCCTCCTGTTGTGAGTAGGTTTTTTATTATCTAGTAAAAAGAAATGACTACAGTGGAACCTCCGAATACCGGCCTCCGTCGGGACCAAAGAAATCGGCCGGTTTTACGAGGTTCCGGTTTTCGGAGGTTCCGAAATCCAGTCTTCAAATTCCGAACTCTAATACCGGCCATGTTATATATGATATGTAAGGTCAGTTTAGGCTGTGACTTAACTATTTCAGTATATTTCCCTGCGTTATTGTAAATTTCAATCAATATTGTCGGTAATTTGTTCAAATACAGTTATTTATCAATCAAGGTGGCAAGAGATTTCTGACAAATTTAATAAACTTGGTCGATTTCATTGTCCGCGGAAAAAGTCGTCCGGTTTTCAGAGTTCAATTTAAGAAGAAAATATGCGTTTGGGACCGATCTATATGGCCGGAATTCGGAATTCAGGGGGGGGCGGTTTTCAGAGGAATTTTTAATTATTTATATAGGTAAAA
>MJUU01036018.1:149113-159978 GCA_002080025.1 Modiolus philippinarum
CCTTTAAAGTTTGTGATTTTTGTGGTTGTACCTTATCCAGGATGACCGCCAGCGGGGAACATAGTTTAACATATGGACCCTATGGGAAATACATTTAAAGGTCTTTTCTCCTGAAACCACTATAAGCCAATAGGAACCAAACTTGGATACAATTGTCCTTGGCTGGTACCCTTTAAAGTATGTGATTTTTATGTCCGTACCTCATCCAAGATGCTCGTCAGCACAGGACATAGTTTAACATAGGACCCTATTTGAAATGTATTCAAAGATCTTCTTCTCTGAAACTACTGAGCCAATTGGAACCAGACTTGATCACAATAGTCTTTAGGTGGTGCCAATGTTTGTGATTTTTATTTTCATACCTCATTGAAGGTGGCTGCCAGCAGAGAACATAGTTTAGCATAGGGACCCTATGGGAAATGCATCCAAAGATTTTCTCCTCTGAACCTACTGAGCCAATTGGAACCAAGTTTGGTTACAATTGTCTTTGGGTGGTCCCTTTCAAAGTTTGTAATTTTTATGTTTGTAACTCATCCAAGATTGACTCATCGTGACAATGAATAAAACCAGTCACCAGGTGAGCGATACAGGCTCATGTGAGCCTCTAGTTACTTTGTCTGAACTGTTAAAGGAAAATCAAAAGCGCTGTTTGCTTTTAATCTTTAAAATTGTGTTACTTGTTTTGTGGTGGGTCATTGTCTAGTGAAAATGATGACCCCCCAGTGGATGATTATCCCTGGCAGGTGAGAAGTTGAATTGGCGGGTGTGACCCGCCAAAAGTGGGTCAGTTGGCAAGTATGTTTTAGGTATATACATGTATGGTGGTAACTATGCAGTGTATGGTAATCAAACTTTACATACAATAGCATTTTAGGTTGACTCACATCATAGGTCTCTTGCACCGATATTTTCTATGTACTTGTTTTAAATTCAGTTTTAGGGCTGAGTTTATATCACAATTACTGTACATGAAGGGATCATCTAACTTTGCATGTGCATGCATCTTTGGTAGTAGGTTAGAATCTAGGCAAAATCAGGTCACTTTGACCTTATATTTTTTACATTATCGACATACACTAAAATATAAGGATTTTGCATTTGTATGCATCTCTGCAAATTAGGTTAGACGGGCATTCAATATTAAAAATTCTCATCTGATGGACATTCATCAAATATCACTTTTGACTATTCTAAGATAAGGTTAAATCTGTCTGAACTGAATCTCTTTGTGACTATTATTTTGTTTGGGTCAGATAGGTTTTATGTTTTCACAGCATCAGGATGTATAATACTGTTACAAAGGCATCTCATTGCAAGTTTGGTTCAGAAAATTTCTCAGTCTTCTCAGGGTTCAGGTTTAGACAGGTGTCACTGTATCTGGAAATAACTTGAACTCAAGTTTTGTTTTCTGAAGTGAACAGTGATCTTACAAGGAGCCTTACCTTCCTGTATTTGTCTTTTTTCTGTCTTTTATAAGGTAACATTTTCTGTAGAAGATTCATCTCTGTTTAAAGTAGAAGGAGAGGATACTCTAGTTACTACAGGACCACTGGACTATGAAGATAAACCTACACATACTATAAGTATCAAAGTAACAGATGATGGTGGATTGTCATCAACCAAAGAATTTATTTTAAAAGTATGTATAATATGGTATTAATATCAGAAATAAAAAAAGTGATATATGCATCTTTTGCTTTAATAGATTAAACTGTTTACTATAGAATACTGCACAAATACTGTATAAGTGGTTATTTTCATGGGTCCTTATTTTTCAATTTATTTGCAGATCTCTTGCACATGGGAAAATTTAATACCGCAAATGATATTTCAAATGAGACTTTTAACACCAGATTAGGGGAAATTGCAAATATTTGAGTCTGCAAAAATAAAATCAAACAATTTTGAGAGAGATTGCAAATTTTTGGATGTGCTAAAATTACCATTTCAATGGTATATTGAATGTTTGAATAAACTAGCTGTTCATACCTTTTGTTTTTGACTGGAAAAACCATCAGATTTGTATGATTAATGAGATGTTAAATCACAAGATGCAAAAACAAAAGTGTAAAACAGTAAAAGAATTGCAAGAAAGAGAGGAAAGAAAAAAATGTGACATCAATAAACACTAACATTGTGAACTTCACATAAACTTCTAAGTTACATTAATTTGAATGTATGAAGAAGATTAAAATTCCTATATAATATTCTATGAAATGCTGAATCCCTGATTGAGTATAGTGCAATATTTAACCTTCTAGTTGTATACCCCAAAAGCTCATTATATTTATATTAGACCAAAAATGAATTGAGTATAAACATTTTAAGATTTGGTATGGATTGCCACATGTTACCTTGGTGAATGACGTATATCTGTTAGGATAAGAAATCTCTTTTACACATATAAAATTCTGGGCTTATTATATTTATCTTTCGGGCAAAACAATAATGATTCTGAAGACAATTTAAAATAATAGTGTTTCACTGTTCTTCCTTGATAATTATTGGCAAATTTTATATACAAAGAATCTATGCCTTGTTTTGTGTTGAATATAATATGGAAGTCATAACCTCCTTTTAAGGTAAATGATGCTAATGAAGCCCCAACAGGGATAAAATTAGACATAACTGAGGTGGAGGAGAACTTGAATAAAGGAAAAGTGATTGGAACATTCCATACGACAGACCCAGACAGGGAACAGTCATTTACATACACACTGGTACCTGGAGAAAGTGATGGTATATGTAACTCAGTAAAAACTGATAGGCAAAGTTAAACCGTTACTGATAGCCAACTTAGTAATTGACTAAACACACACTGAATTTAACCCTTAGACTGCTACATGCTACTGTTGTCGTTTTTCAGACTTTCTGTGCATTGTTGTCACTAATGACACTCCATACATGCAAAGGTATTCGTGTTGGTGTTCATTTTAAACATTAGAACTACAATTTCAGACTAGCTAATAACTGCTTTGAAGGGTTTTAGTTCCCTTTTTAGCTCACCTGGATATGCCAGGGTGAGCTTTTGCCATCACTTGACGTCCGTCGTCCTTCCGTCGTCAGTTTGTTGTCTCTCATAAATTTTTCATTCAAAGATCTTCTCTCCTCTGAAACCACTGGGCCAATTGGTACCAAATTTGGTCGCAATAGTCCTTGAGTGGTCCCCTTAAAAAATTTTATCTGGCAGGTCTTTACCTCATCCAAGATGGTCGCCAGCAGGGAACATAGTTTTAACTTTGGATCCTATGGAAAATGCATTCAAAGATATTCTTCTCAGAAATTACTAGTCCATTTAGAACCCAACATAGTCACAATGGTCCTTAGATGGTTCCTGCCAAAAAGGTATCCGACAGGTCCGTACCTCATCCAAGATGGCCTCCAGCAGGGAACATAGTTTTAATATTGGTCCCTATGGGAAAAACATTCAAAGGTCTTCTTTTCAGAAACTACCAGTCCAATTAGAACCAAACTTAGACAAAATGGTTTTTAAATGGTCCCTTACAAAAAGTCTGTGCCTCATCCTAGATGGTCGCCAGTGGAGAACATAGTTTTAACATAGGACTGTATTGGAAAAACTCATTCATTGATCTTCTTCAAGGTGATCTGGAAAGGGAACATTGTTTACACTCTGGACCCTATTGGAATGCCATTCATCTCTCTATGTCAGCCATATTCCAGGTGAGCGATACTTACTCTTGAGAGTCTCTTGTTGCTTGAAAAATCGGCACTTGAATGTCATATTTTGTTGGGGTAAGCTACCTATTGTCACCTGTAAGCCAAACTACCTGACAATTTGACCCTGATAAATTATATAGAAAATATTGAAGTGCAGAATAAACTTATACCTTTGAAAAGAAATGATTTGTAATCTTTGCCTTGTGAAAAGAGTATGGAATGGAAAGGGAAAAATAATATTACTGAGCACTTATTGAGGTACATACATTTTGTACCTGGTGCATAGTTGTGTCGCCTGCGTTCAAGCAGTGGGGACATTTTAGGGATAACTAAGAAAAAGAAAGGAATTTGGGGTAAATGTCAAGGAGACAACATCCCATCTCCAGGTTTAAACTACCCAAAACTGTCTGTCGTCTTGCGTTGAAGTCATCTTGGGTCGGCAATGGCGGCGGCATTGTCAGCGTCACAAAAATTTCTGTCTCATTTTTCTCAGGAACCACATATCCAAACTTTCTGCAATTTGACATGGAGTATCAGTATGGGAACCTGTAATGTGTAAGAGAGTTTTAATCTCTTGAATCCTCACTTCCTGTTTGACAGAACTAAGAATATAATTCACTTCTTGAAAATTCCTGTCACATTTTTCTCGGGAACTACATATCTCAGTCTTCTGAAATTTGGCATTTGTATGTGGACCTATATCATTTAACAGAGTTTGGGATCTTTTGAATGCCCACTTCCTTTTTGTAGGAACTTTGAATATTCTTTGCATTACTACGCAGGCGACACATGTCTTCCTTGATAGACTTACTACTAAGAGAATATTATCCATTTTACCACTAATAACCTTACCAACATGATTGACAACAACGCTTTAGGAAACTGCATGTAATTTATTGTCGACATGTTTCGCCCTCAACGGGCATTATCAGGACAAGGTACAATGTGAAAATTCTTGACTGAAGTACATGAAACTGGTATCAGTTTTAAACGTCATAGTTAAGAAAATAATGATCAGTTGCCAGACTAGGTGAAAAAAATGTTCATCTAACGTCACAGTTCAACATTGGCAACAAGCTATTTATAGAAATTACCTGTGAAAGAAATATATTTAACAAGGTATATACTATGAGATTATGTTTAAATAACAGTGGAGTTCAAAAAGTACAAAAGTAATGTCTAAACAAAATTGTCAGTTTGTTTTCAACACCATCCGATACAGAAAACCCTTCTTCGAGTCACTACCACTTTAGTTGGCTTCCCCCTGCTGGAGCCGGACACCAGGGGTACTGCTTCTAACTGCGTCGGCAACTCAAGGAAGGTATATGTGTCGCAAATAATTGGAATGTTGTATCAACAGGTTGATGAAAATGTATAAGATTTCTGGAACAGTGTCAATAATTGTTCGATATGAAGGTGGTACTTGATTTCCGGTAAATTACAGTCAGAGTTTTCTTGATTGGTGATGATACCATTGACTATAAATGAATGCTATGTTCAGTTTTTCCTGGTATGTGGCAGCACTTGAATTCTTCAAATTTAACACTTGCAAATTGGTGGTATCTGTCTCCGAAATTTGTTTCCTTTTCCTTGTGGATTTGTGGCTGGTTTATGGAATAAGTTGCTTGGTATATCTTCTTGGAATACATCGGGCTCCTTCAGTGTGGTTGGTGGCTGAACAATTTAAGCGCAGGTTGGTGATGGTGGATCCTAAAATGCAGGGGCTCAGATTGCAAAATTAAATGGTTAATAGCTGAACCAACCACTAATAACCTTGTTGACTTTTATTTAAAAATGCACTTAAGGTAGTACAGTGGTTTAAAACTGCATCAGTTTTGGCAAAATGATTCTCAAAGTCTTATAATGGTTAAATTTGATCAAATATGCCACTTTATTGGGTAACCTTGAAGTATATTTAACCTTTTCAGCAAACTCCTATTCTATTAAGGGGAGATAATTTGTATAGAAATTATGGGAAAAAATAAGTTTTTTTCTCCATTTATTCAAAAATAAGTTCAGTGACCCCCAAATTTTTTCATACAAATCGAAGGAAAGTATATTAGCTAATAATTAACTAAATTTTAAAAAATTCTATCTAATGTTACTAAAACAAATTCAAATTTTGTTTAAGATAGCAAATTTTATCTATTATTACAACCAAATTGCTTATTTTTTACATGACAGTTTTCACCCTTGTATGGCTGGTTACGCCCAATTTTCATTTTATTTTTCATATGCTCTAATTGCTTAGAGTAAGTCATTAAAATATCAGAAAATTCTATTTGTCAGTTTTTAGACCTCCGTACCACCTTAATTTTGGTGACACATTTGGAGTTACATACTATTACGCTGCACAGGGAGACTGATTTTCACTTACAAATTTTAATTTGAAGTGCCCTGTATAAAAGCTTTCTTGTGGACTTCTGTCTTTATTAAATTAAATTATATTATCAATTCAATCATTGAAAAAACAAATGAAGAATATAAAGTATGGATAGTTATGTCCCATTTATATGACCATATGGATTTGGTTCACAGTTTGGTTGCTGAAGGTCTGATATTAGTCTTAATGAATGGTGACATTTTTTTTGTGTTGAAGGTTATTTTGGTATAGCAGACGACAGCTTGGTTGCTGGAGATTCAATGTTAGACTATGAGACAAATGAAGAATATAAAGTGCTGGTAAAGAGTACTGATAATGGAACCCCACCTAAATCTATTCAGGTATAGTATATACTTAGGCGTGGGAGCAATGTATCTGAGAGTACTGATAATGGAACGGCTAATGGGCTAAATATGTTCAGATAAAGTTCAGGTATACTGACCCTTGGGGGCAAAGTATCAGAGAGTACTCACAATGAAACCCTATCTAAATCTGATCAGGTAAAGTGAATCCTGAGGCATATGACCAATGTATCCATAGAATGGCTTAATCTATTTGGGCAAAGTAAAGCTATACTGAATCATGGGAGCAAAGTATCTAAGAGCACTGATAATGTAACCAGAAATAAGTTTAATCAGGTAAAGTGAATCCTGAGGCATAAGACCAACACATCCAAGAACACTGATAATAGAACGACTAAATCTTTTTAGCTCGCCAGGACAAATGTCTGGAGAGCTATTGTCATACCTCCAGCGTCAGTGGCATCGTCGGCGTCAGCAAAACTTTAACCTGGCTTGTGGAATGGAGAACTGAAGAGCTACAATGTTGATATTGGTATGTGACTTCCTTGTGATGAGAGCTTTCTTCTGGTACCATATTTGTAGACATTATGACCTTGACCTTGCCCTGAGGGCAATTTTTGAAAGACTTTAACCTTGCCTCTAGAAGGTAGGCTTTTTGTGGTAGGGTGTTTATATTTGGTATGTAACTTCCTTATGATGAGAGCTTTCTAGTGATACCATATTTGTAAACATTTTGACCTTGACCTTGCCCTGAGGGCAATTTTTTGAAAAACTTTAACCTTGCCCCTAGAAGGTAGGCTTTTAATGGTAGGATGTTGATATTTGGTACATGATTTTCTTGTGATGAGAGCTTTCTATTGGTACCATATTTGTAGACATTATGACCTTGACCTTGCCCTGAGGGCAAGTTTCGAAAAACTTTAACCTTGCCTCTAGAAGGTAGGCTTTTAGTGGTAGGGTGTTTATATTTGGTATGTATTTTCCTTATGATGAGTGCTTTCTGATGGTACCATATTTGTAGACATTTTGACCCTGACCTTGCCTTGAGGGCTATTTTTTAAAAACTTTAACCTTGCTTCTAGAATTAAGATGTTTAGTGGTAGGGTGTTCATATTTGTTATGTAACTTCCTTATGATGAGAGCTTTCAGATTGTACCATATTTGTAGACATTTCGATCTTGACCTTGCCATGAGGGCAATTTTTTTAAAAAACTTTAATCTTGCTTCTAGAAAGAAGTTGTTTAGTGGTAGGGTGTTTATATTTGGTATGTGACTTTCTTGTGATGAGAGTTTTTTTATAGTACTTTTCAAATTTATTGTGCATTGAGGTCACTCTAATCTCTGGCAAGCTATGTTGTCTTCTGACAACTCTTGTTATGTAAAGTTATACTGAGGCATTGGAGCAAAGTATCTGCGAGAACTGATAATGGAATCACAACTAAGTTTATTCAGGTAAAGTGAATTCTGATGCATAGGAGCAATGTACATGTACATGTAGGTGCACAAATGTATATATGTTACAGTACAAATTGGAATCCAGTAGGATCCAGTATCCTCCTAGTACAAATTGGAATTCTAATTATATCCCCGCTCCGAAGGAGGAGGGGGGTATACTGTTTTACCCTTGTTCCGTCATTCCGTCCGTCCGTCCGTTACAACTTTGGTCAAGCTTTTCTCTGCAATGGTAAATGATACAAATTTAAGATTTTGTCAGAAGCTTTGTACAGTCATGCCATATTGTTGGATGCATTTTCAAATCTGTCCAGTACTACTTCCTGTTTAAGGACTTGGTCAATTTTCAGTAATTCTGTCCGTCCATCACAACTTTCGTCAAGCTTTTCTCTGCAATGGTAAATGATACAAACTTGAAATTTTATCAGAAGCTTTGTATTGTCATGCCATATTGTGGGATACATTTTCAGATCTGTGGGGTTACTACATCCTGTTTACCAACTTAGTCAATTTTCAAAAATTCCGTCTGTCAGTCTTAATTTTCGTCAAGCTTTTCTCTGCAATGGTAAAAGATACAAATGTGAAATTTTGTCAGAAGCTTTGTACAGTCATGCCATATTGTTGGATGCATTTTCAAATCTGTCCAGTACTACTTCCTGTTTAAGGACTTGGTCAATTTTCAGTAATTCTGTCCGTCCATCACAACTTACGTCAAGCTTTTCTCTGCAATGGTAAATGATACAAACTTGAAATTTTATCAGAAGCTTTGTATTGTCATGCCATATTGTGGGATACATTTTCAGATCTGTGGGGTTACTACATCCTGTTTACCAACTTAGTCAATTTTCAAAAATTCCGTCTGTCAGTCACAATTTTCGTCAAGCTTTTCTCTGCAATGGTAAAAGATACAAATGTGAAATTTTGTCAGAAGCTTTGTACAGTCATGCCATATTGTGGGATGCATTTTCAGGTCTGTCAGATTACTACTTCCTGTTTACCAACTTGGTCAATTTTCAGTAATTCCGTCCGTCCGTCACAACTTTCCTCAAGCTTTTCTCTGCAATGGTAAATGATACAAACTCTTAATTTTATCAGAAGCTTTGTATTGTCATGCCATATTGTGGGATACATTTTCAGATCTGTCAGGTTACTACTTCCTGTTAACCGACTTAGTCAATTTTAAAAAATTCTGTCCGTCTGTCACAACTTTCGTCAAGCTTTTCTCTGCAATTGTTAATGATACAAACTTGAAATTTTGTTAGAAGCTTTGCATAGTCATGTCATATTATGGGAAGCATTTTCAGACCTGTCAGGTTACTACTTCTTGTTTACCGACTTGGTCAATTTTATGTTATTCCGTCTGTCCTTCCGTCAAAATTTTCTTCAAGCTTTTCTCTGCAATGGTAAATGTTACAAACTTGAAATTTTGTCAGCAGCTTTTATATAGTCATTCCATATTGTGGGATGCATTTTCAGATCTATCGGATAACTACTTCCTGTTTACCGACTTAGTCAATTTTCAGTCATTCGGTCCGTCCGTCACAATTTTTGTCAAGCTTTTCTCTGCAATGGTAAATGATACAAACTTGAAATTTTATCAGCAGCTTTGTATAGTCATGCCATATTGAGGGATGCATTTTCAGATCTGTCTATTTACTACTTCTTGTTGACTGGCTTAGTAAATTTTCAGTCATTATGTGCTATATTGTTAGATGCATTTTCAAACCTGTGCAGACCACTAAAAGCTAAGAGCGGGGGTATTTCTAGTGAGCTTTGGCTCACAGATCCCTTGTTATACCCCACGCAACGAAGTTGCAGAGGGTATGTAGTTTTTGACTGGTCCGTCAGTCCGTCCGTCTGTCATCAAGTGGGTACACTATTTGTCCAGATAACTCCTCCTACAGTTTTTAAGCTAGGAAGTTTTTATTTTGCAGGTTGTTTGTGCACATATCAAAGATGTGCATACTACTTGGATTTTGATTTTTGATAATTTTTCAGCAAACTACACATTGTTGAACTTTGTAATTTTTATGCATTGTATTGCATATAGGGTACACCATTTGTCCAGATAACTCCTCCTACAGTTTTTAAGCTAAGGAAGTTTTTGTTTTGCTGGTTGATGGTGCACAAATCAAAGATGTGCATGCTTCTTGGATTTTGATTTTTGATAATTTTTCAGAAAACTAAACATTGTTGAACTTTGTCATTTTTATGCATTATATTGCATATAGGGTACATTATTTGTCCGGATAACTCCTCCTACAGTTTATAAGATAGGAAGTTTACAGGTTACTTCATTTTCCCGGATAAATCCTGCTACAGGTTTTAAGATATTTTACAGGATGATTGTTCATCTGTAAGAGATGTGCAAACTACTTGGATTTCATTTTTTTGATAATTTTGAGATAATGCAGGATTATCCTATATGTGGGGGCGTGGGGTATGTGAGCTTGCTCACTAAGGTTCTTTAATTTCTACTAGGTCTGATTTGTACTGGAATTAATTCAGTACAAATTTGAATTCCTATTTCTACTTGGACAAATTAGAATTCCAGTTTGTACTGGATTTAATCCAGTACAAATTGAAATTCCAATTTCTCCTAGGAGAAATTGAGATATCCTGATTTATACTAGTTGGATTCTGGATCCTACTAAGTAAACTCAATAGAAATGGTGGTAGATAAATAATATGTCCCTTCCAGTGCTTTGGTGATCATTTAATAGGGCCTGTAAGTCTTGTACAATTTAAGAACTTCGGGGATCAAAAATTGTACCCGGAAGTTACATATAAAACAAAGATATTCGACGTTTTAAACAAAAATTTGAACATCACAATCCTCTGACGTCATGTTTTGGCAGGAGACGTTTTCGAATTGTCTGTTTATCGTGGATTCTCGTGAGTCACATGACGAAACTTACAGACCCTATTAAAAGATTAATTTCGAAAGATTATACATGTATGATATTCTAATACTATAGGTACACTTGTACATATATCTAAAAATTTTGAATAAACAATGGAAGGATATGGAGGAAAAGTCTCTACAAATA
>MJUU01036019.1:0-31100 GCA_002080025.1 Modiolus philippinarum
TCATCATGTTAGAAAATGTGTTGTATTGATTAAAAAGAGTGTTCTTAACATAGCAATAAAATTAGCAAAAGCATGAAAGATGCAAGAGCCAGGTTCTAGTATACACAAATTCCTGAAATCGAAACGAGTAGAATAGTTTTTCGAAAATTTCAGTGCTCTTGTCTGGTTTCCATAGCAACCAGACAGCCCACATTACATTACAACCAATTTTACATCACCATTACATGCAAATTAGGCAGGAGTTCGCCTTTTAATGTAAGTTAATATTGCTGAATAACAAAAATAGCCCCTTTGAAAAAAATTAGGCAGGGATTCCCCTTATTATACCTAGATGAAACATATTGCTAAAATCGAAAAAAATAGTAAAAGAGTACCTTTTTCTATATTTTCAATGCTCTCGTTTGGTTTCCAGGTCAAACAAAGCCTCCACTATCCATTACAACCAATATAAGACTACCATTGAAAAAAATTTGGGCAGGGGTTCCCCTTGTAATCTTGTTAATACATATTGCTGAAATGGTAAAAAAACCTTTTTTGCAAAATTTCAGTTTTCTGGCTCGGTTTCCATGGCAACAAAAAGCTCCACCATCAATTACAACCAATTTCAGACCACAACTTGATAAAAAAATTGGGCAGGGGTTCCCCTTATAATTAAGGTGATATATATTGCTGAAATCAATCATTTTGAGTCCTCCTTTCAAAAAGAAATTAGGCAGGGGTTCCCCTTATAATTTAGTCAATACATATTGTTGAAATCAAACATTCCAGTTCCCCCTTACTAAAACAAAATTTGGACAGGGGTTCCTCTTAAAATCAAGTTAACATAGTAAAAAAAAATATCTAGCAAAATTTTAGTGTTCTGGTTTGGTTTCCGTGGCAACAGAAAGCTCCAATATCCATTAAAACCCATTTCATACCACTTTTCAAAAAAAAAAAAAAAAAAAAAAATGGACAGGGGTTCCCCTTATAATTAAAGTAATGCATATTGCTGAAATCAAGAAATGTTTGAATAGAATACAGCTATCACTGAGAGGTATGTATCGTTGCTAAGTAGAGTCCTCAAGAATGGTAAGTCTTTGAGAGTTTCAGAGAATTTAGCAAAATTGGAGTTTTTTAATTCTTATTTTTTTTTAAACTTTATCATTTTGTGAAGCTTAATCAAATAGTGAATAACTATTACCTCCCTTGTTGTTATTATCGCCCTTTTCAAAAATCATGACATCTCATTTTATCTCATCTTTTAGTTAAAGACACTCCATCAAAAGTGTTTTGATGTGCATATTTTAGCTAATTGGATGTATAGTACATATTTTAGTAATGAAAGGAACATCTCTATTTGAACAATACAGTTTGTTGCTATTTTTGATATTGAATAATACCAAAAATGAGACTTTACGCTTCATATCCGCTTTTAATTTCATACATTAAATGTTTATTATCAAAAAAAATTCAGTCCGATATTGCTCAAATAAATGGCTATAATCTAGTACATATGGTGACTACCAATCCTGGAAAATTTGAAGGAAATATTGAGTAGTGGTTTCTGAAGAGTTGCGTCCACAAGATTGTCATTGTATAACATTGTTAATTTTTTAAAGTCAAATAACTTCTATTATATTTGAAGATTCGGAATCAAAATGGCAATACGATATGATCTAGTACATATGGCGACTAACAATCCATTAAAATAAGAATAAATTCTGACGAGCGGTTTCTGAGGAGTTGCGTCCACAAGATTTGGCATTGTATAACAATGTGGAAATAATAAAAGGCCCATAACTCCCACAAAATTTGACGAATCAAAATGGCAATATGATCTAGTACTAATGGTGACTAACAATCCTGTAAAATTTGAATGAATTCCGCCCAGCGGTTTCGGAGGAGTTGCGTCCACAAAAGTGTGACATACGGATGGACGGACACACGGACGCAGACCATTACTAGGTCCCACCGTGAACTGGACCACCCAATGTCCCACAAACTGTCCGCAGATTGTTATAAACACCAGAATGGTTGATCATCCGACCATAGGTAGACGGCATCATCGAGTGACACCTACAGGGAACCGTCGCTGCATCTATGCACAACCTCACCGAGTCATGTTTAAAAAATGTCAATTGCAGCTTCTCTCTTGCCTATGCCTTCATGACAGTCCGGTGATAATCACAGACCACAGAACCTGCACGAATGAATCTAGTGGCAATAACCCCCTTCACATCTCCACTGTGGGCTTGATACTAAGCCAAGGCCACTTCTGTGAGAATGTCAACTGTAAAACCCCCTCATCATTGGTAGGAGCCACGAATCAACTGACCTGGTGCCTCAACCTGGACAAGCGAGCCGGTATCAATCTCCCATGAAGAGAGTTCTGAACGGCTACCTGCTCAAATATACCCTCCACATCAATATTAAGAGGAGAAACCCTTCTCTTCTTGATCTCCTTCGTGATAAAAAAATCAGCTAAAATCATGATAGGCCTCATGTCATGACAGACGCTTCTGGTTACCTTACCGGCACTCGCCTTACCCACTCCAGAAAAGCGCTTCTGAATCTCAGAGGCAGAAGGAACAATTGTACTGTAGTCCATAGGGAAAACTCAGCAATCAACAGTGAAACCGCCTCATACTTGCACTTTTCTCCTTGAGATCTTGGTGACATGATCCTGTATTTGAAGAAGGTGCTGGATCAAAGTACCTAGGGAACTTAAAGTAGGTGGAGGAGTAGGTGACCTAGGTGGCGGAGTGGGTGACCTCGATGAAGGAGTGGGCGATATCTTGGTGGCATGACATCTGTATTTGTGGAAGGTGCTAGCTCAAATGTACCTAGGGAACTAAAAGAAGGTGGAGGAGTAGGTGACCTAGGTGGCGGAGTGGGTGACCTCGACGGAGGTGTAGGCGATCTCGGCGGAGGAGTGGGCGATCTCTGCTAAAGGAGTTGGCGATCAAAGAGAACTACTAAGAGATCGCAATGGCTTATAAGCCAAATGCAGAGGAGATAACCATAAAGATACCCCGCACGATGGCCAAGTGTCGGGTACTACTGACGCATGTCCAGAAGAAAGGGGCGCTGCACCGGAACCCAAACCAGGACTCTCCGAACCTGCTCGTGAAGCCGAGCCAGAACCTGCACGTGATCCTGTACCAGAACCTACACAAGCACTCTCCGAACCATCACCAGGACTCTCCGAACCTGCACCTGAACCATCACCAGGACTCTCAGAACCTGCAGCAGCTCCAGCCTTCCTACGCAACCTCAGACCTGACTTACCCATAGTTGCCAACCCACAACTTTCCAAATCCGGAAACATGCCATTGAAAATACAGAAATAACAAGTGGGGACAAAGAGTTATGATTATGGATAGGGGCAGGAAATTTAGCCTTCTATACGAGACCAGGTGACTGGACTGCTCTTTGTAGAGAAAATTAAAAGAGGTCTTAATATATCATGGAGCGTGACGTGTCTCGACACAGTTTGGCTACAATGGTTTGAAGTCAGGCTTTCCGTATTTTGACCTGACTACTACTGGGGACGCGCCAGGCAGCTCTGTCAACCGAGCCGTGAAATCGATTCAGTTACATGGGGACAGATATATGAGATCTAAAACAAGTTATCTCTTTAAAAAGTTATAAGTAAATGGAGAAAGATATTATGGTGGAAAGACAACTTTGACAAAATTCTGCAAAATAGGAGAAATGGGTAATGGCAGGAAATTTAGCCGTTTATACTATACCAACAGTCTGCCCTTGTGTGAGAAATATAGAAGGGTCTGTCCTTATACTGCATGTGGCGTGGTGGTTTCTACCAATTCTAGCTACAATTATTAACGGTCAGGATTCTCTTACTTTAACATGGCTATCCATCATACGCAGGGCATTTTCCTATCCAACACATGGGAAAGTGCCCCGCTGTTCTGCACAGAGCCCCTGAATACTGATGTTACATCCAGATGGCCCAGACAATATTTGAATAATGAGGTCTGATAAATTTTTAAGACTAAGTCATTATTTGCAACCAGTTTGCACACTTTAAAAATAAAGGCATCCGACTTCGGTAGCCTGCTGTGTAAAGCGCTATCAAGACCCATACAGTTGTGTAGGGGTGTCTATAGGATTTAAACTTCATACGTCTGACATAGGACATATATAAAGCTAAATCACTTTCATCAAATGAAACATTATTTTCGATGTGTGCCTGCAACATTTTTATAGCTAGTCAATTCATAATTTTAAAATTGAAGAGTCAATCCGGAATGGACAGGCTAAAATCCGGAATGCGTAAACGAACTTTATTTTTCGGAAACATTCCGGGCAATCCGAAATGGTTGGCAACTATGCTTACCCATAACACCAGGCAGGGATTCTGGAATCCCCTGCAATTGACCCTTGCCTTTACTGAAGGATTTCAAGGCATTTATGACAGAGTGGCAAGTACTACTGGTCATTATTACATCGGGGGCAAAATAGAGTCGCTTAGCCATCTCCTTGCTATGTGCTTTGTACCAACCGATATCACCCTTCTGCCTAAGGTTTTGAGACCATGTCTCCAGTGACTGTCTTGCTTCCCTGTAGGTATACGCAGTAGGAAGGTTGCATTTCTTGTGTAGTCTAGCAATAGACTCAGAAACTTTGTTAAATGCATCCTCTTTAGAATTTACCAAAAGTTTGGCAGTCCGGGCACGTGGATTCACAGAATCAAGTATACGTTCTAAAATGTCAACGCATTTCGTCAAAACTCATTTGGTTTCAGTGTAATAACACCTGGAGCAGTCTCGGCTGTCTTATGATCAGCCACTCTAACCGTAACAACATGGTCAACCTTACCCGCGCTGTTGCGAAGCGTAAAATTCTGCCTAGTCTCTGAGCATGGTGAACATATGAATGAATTCATCAAATAAAGATCATCTACAGTAACATTACCTGTGACCAATGACCAGGGCATCGTTTTCCTTTTGGTATGCTCTGTGTAAAATAGAATTATGCTCAAAAGGTGAAGGCGGGACAAATTTACCAGAATCTGTAGTGTTTGACGTCTTGACGTACTTTTCTAGCCACACCTTCCTCAAAAGGTGAAGGCGGGACAAATTTACTAGAATCTGTAGTGTTTGATGTCTTGACGTACTTTTCTAGCCATACCTTCCTCAAAAGGTGAAGGCGGGACAAATTTACTAGAATCTGTAGTGTTTGACGTCTTGACGTACTTTTCTAGCCATACCTTCCTCAAAAGGTGAAGGCGGGACAAATTTACTAGAATCTGTAGTGTTTGATGTCTTGACGTACTTTTCTAGCCACACCTGAAAGTATAGTATCCCAAAGACCATGTAGTACAGTGAAAACTTCAGGCTTACCTACTAAATCGTCATCCCAATATATGGCGAATTTCATGAATTACTGTGCAGCTTGTATATATGTCCTTAAAGTAGCGTTTGAAAAGTAAAGTGGTGTCAGATAGTCCCTGATTTCCAAAAGCGCGATGCCTTTGTGAGTCTAAATCCGGTTTCTGCTTCTGCCTATTAGCGCGAGACTTGTTCAACTCATAGGCAGAAGAAGAAACACACTGAGGGACGTACTCGGAGTCTTTCCTTTTCGGAATCTGTGTCGGGGTCTTTGTCTTCGTCTTGTACGGAATCGTCGTCGATTATAACTGGTGACGGCTCTCTCTCCCCAGCAGGCGCATCTTTACCAGACCCACGAGAAGAGGTATTAGAAGTCCCATTTTAAAGAGCCCTAAGATCAGTCACGCTTACCTCCATGTGAGAAAGTTCATCTGCCTCATTATCAGATGTTTCCTCACCTGAGGTAGATTGACATGTCAAGGAATCATCAGCAGAACCTGAAAGAGACGTATGAGCCACAAACCGTGCAGAACCTGGTTCTCTCGATTAAGAAACTCCAGTCACGCCAGAAGTACTGGGCTGAGAATCAGAAACAAATGGAGCTCTCAGAGTAGACGTAGAAGGAACTGCAAGGTGACTTCTGATAGTCAGACCACAAATCGAACCAGAAGGAGTACTGTGAGATATCGCACCTATAGATGTGGTTACTACAGAAGTAGGAGCACCATCAGATGACACAGTAGAAGCAGTCATAGACGTAGAAGCTACAGAGGTTGGAGCACCACAAGATGACACACCTAACGAAACAGTAGGAACACTAACAGCAGCTGAAGTACTGACAGAAGTAACAACAGTTGGAGTGCTAGTAGCACAATCTTCGGAAAGAGAAGAAGTCACAAGATAAGTGGAAAAAAGGAGTCACAAGATAAGTGGAAAGACTATAAGTAGGAACTAATGCAGAACTCAATAACTGCTCTCTTGTGAAGGCTCATTCTGGGGAAAAGCGTTGGATTGTGGAGTGATAAAGATATGTCTGTAGAACTCATTACAGTATGCAGAGTTCTTAGCTACAATGTCGGCCTTAACATGCTTGTCTTCCTGCAGATAACAGTCGTGTATCTATTTTCTATCACTACAGAATTTATAGCAGACAGTACAAAAGTTCTCATGACCCAACATGTATCTATGTAGTGTTTTAACAGCCTTGAACCCATTGGGCACCTGGGAATTTATATATAAGAAAATAAATTTTCCGCATTACGAGAAAATGAGTTTATTCTATGAATTTAGATTTTTTTCAATTCCGTTAAACAAATTTTTTGCAAACCTAGACAAATACAGAATAAAACTATTTGAGCTACTTGTAATTAAATAACTAAATACCGAAGTTGAAAGGATATATACCTTTAGAAACAAAAATAATTTGGTAGATGTTGTATGTTAATTTATGAGAAAAATTATTTTCTCCTTAGTATGAAAATCACGGTTTTCTATAAAATTTTGTTAATAAAATTAATGAAGAAAAAATAATCGAAAACACTAGCAATGGCCGAACATTAAAATCACATGGCACAATCCACCAGGGAACTACACAAGAAAAACAATAACATGACAAAAGACAAAAATAGACAACGATAGGAACTGGGGATAGCCGGACTTGGTGCAAGCTACAGCTAGCGGTAGGGTTAAACCGGTTTTTGGGTACCCAAATCTCCCCTATTTCGACCCCGTTTTCCTATAGTATAATAAACATACCCAAATACAGGTAGACCACAATCTTGAAAAGGAAAGAATAAGACATAACGTATATATAGAAAAAAGAAGGGAAACGGGGAATGTGTCAAAGAGACAACGACCCAAAGGGGAGTAATAACAACTCAAAGCCACCATAAGATCTTCAATGAACGGTGAGAAAACCCCACACCCAACGGCAGGTCGGAGTCGGCCCCTGAACAAAGAACAATCAAGTCCAGCGAAATAAACATCATCCTAGACTCCATAGACATAAAGTAAACTAACTAGAAAAAGGACAAGACATTCAAAGGCTTAATAAATTCCTGACTTATTTTTATAGTTTATTAAAGGAATAAATAAACTAAAAAAAAATAATAATTTAGCAATAAATATTGTAAGCGAAATTGAAAATTGTCAAAAATTTACAGAACCATGCAGGATTTTCATGTAATGCGGAAAAAAATTTCTTACTGATAAAATGACAATATTTACCAAACTTACTGTTTCTAAAGGTTAATATGTTTCTAATTCTCTACCTACTTAAGTTGAGAAATAAATTTAGGGTACGGAAAATTGAAATTTGTCAAAAATTGATAGAAAACCTGGATATTTTTGAAATGCGGAAGATATGGCCATAATTAAAAAAATGTGTGTTTGCCATAGCCCGACCGACCCGATTGTAACCCCCCCGACTGCAAAGTTTTTATTGACATAACTTCTGTCAATTTTTTTTTTTTGGATTTCCAAAATTTTTTCGTGTCCGATCCGTGTTGAGTCAAAATTAGTTTTGGATCTTCAAAGCGCTTTCAAATTATCGCTGAGTAAAGCGCTCACTCGACGTCAATAACAACTTGTCGGCATGGACGTGTACAATAATCTTCGTCTGAAATGGGAAAAACATTGGCAGATATTGGGCACGATATACCTCCAGACAACTGCGCAGTGTGTTTCCCAAACAGACGAAGGATTACTGCATCAAAAACCGCGTTTTCCAATACGACAAAGCGGATACATAGGAGGACATATATGAAAATGACATTAATGGCGAAGTGGTTTAAAAAAAAAACATAAGATATGGTAACCGTGGAGCTCTCCGAATTTGTTTTTGCATTTTACAAAAGTTACTAAGTAGTATCAGCCTTTGTAACACCCTCTCATGTCACTTATTCCTTTATGACATGGTCATTTTCAGACCTGTTGACCACTACGATTATCGACCTCAAATTACCTCCTACGCGTTCACCCGCGATTTCTAAGCTTTGATACTAATGAGGATGAAAAAATATTTTTGTTGAAAAATTTCTGCATATGGTTTCGGGACCTTTCTTGATTGTTAAAACAGATGTGAAAATAATACAGGTAAAATAGATTTGAAAATATGGTGAATTGGATTAGTTTACATTGCCACTGAAAAGTAAGAGAATGGGTAGGGGAAGGAAATTTACCTGTAAGAGGAATACAGAAGGGATGTTTATACTGCATGGGGCTTTGCGTTTCTCCACATTGTTTCTCTTCCGTGATTCGAGGTCATTCTTTCGTATCATGACCTGACTACCCAGGTTAGATCATGCATTCATTTCCTTCTCCAAGACTTGGGGAAGCCACTGACAGCTCTGTAGAGGGAGCTCCTGAGAACATATTCAGGTACCAGAAGGTCCAGGTGATCCCACTATGCATATACTTGCTGGTACTTTTATTTTATACAGAGTACGCAAACTGGTTGCAAATAATTGAGTAATTTCCAACGACAGGCATAGAACTTTATAAGACCACATTATTCCAAACTGTAACTGGTGTATTGCAAGGGCCATCTAGTGAAGAATAAATTAACATGGACTCCCTTTACATTGCTGCCGGGAACGTGCCCAAGTGTTAGACAAGGGAATGCCCTGTGTATGCTGTGTAGTTATATGGAAGACCTGACCGCGAATCATTGCAGAAAATGTCTAGACAAACACCACGCCGAAGGCCCCTCTATATTTATCTTACAAGAGCAGACTCTGGGATTAGCATGGAAGGCTAAATTTCCTGTCCCTACCCATTTATGAGGGACTTTCAAAACTTGTTGCCCCAGTTGTCCTTCCACATTGATTTCTTTCTAATTCTATTTATATTATATATTGAAATGATAGTTTTGTTATCAATTTTGTAATCAATTCAGAGGCCCCAGCTAGAGTCTGCGGGCACGTTTCCGGTTCCGGTGGTGCCAAGTAGATGCCTTGTCTATGCGGGAAAGTCGGATCATAATACGGAACATACGTCGCACATTTTATACAGCAAATTCTCTTAAAGATGTATTTACAAACACCACAGGCGACAAAATTATTCAATTTTTAAAAGCTGTCAAATTGTATGGTAAATTATAAGTTTATATTATCCAAGTTTTAAAATTTCATTAAATATCGTAGACAACTTCAAACTACGAGATGTCTTCTCAAAAGGTCCCAAATTTCGTGAGCCCCAGCACATCAACTGGAGAACAACTTTAAGATTTTGATGGATGCAGTTGAAGACTATGCTAGAAAGTGGTCAAAGAAAGAAAAAGACATTGTCCGACTGGATCAGGTCCATAAAGTCATTAATTGTAAATCGCATCCGGTGCTTTAAAACAGCTTTGAAATTCAGAAATCCCAGTATATTTGAGCATCACTAAACCTCTTTCATTTGTTGACCGCAGTCGGAGATGGCCTGAAAAATTACTGTAATAAAGCTTACTCCACAAGCGGTGTGAATCAAATGTGGATTCTTAAAAATTCAAAAGATCTCATTGAACAGCTATCTTCAACCAGTCTTACCCATTGCCATAACATTCAAACTTTTGACTTTTCTACACTTTATACAACCCTGCCACACAATATACTGAAAACAGTAATTGCAGATTTAATACATCAATGCTTCTGCACAAAAAAAAAATGGAGAACGCAGATACACCTATTTAGTTATAGGGAAAGACGAGGCATACTTTGTTAAAAACCACACTGATTCAAACAAGAAGTACACTGAGACTGACATAATCAAAATGTTAGAATTTTTTATGGACATTATTTTTGTCGAATTCGGAGGTCGTGTTTTCCAACAGACAATAGGGATTCCTATGGGAACAAACTGTGCGCCGCTTTTATCTGACATTTCCTTTACTCGTACGAGGCCACGTTTTTACAAGGGCTTATCCAAAGAAAACAAAAACTTTTAGCCCAGTCCTTTAATTTCAGCTTCCGCTACATATGTACTTTCTCTTAATAATCCTGAATTTAAGGAGTATTTACATCAGATCTATGCAAATGAGCTTGAAATTAAAGAAACAACTAAAACACCTACTTCAGCTTCGTACCTAGACCTTTTATTGTATATTGACGAAGATAGACGTTTGAAATCTAAGCTATATGACAAGCGTGATGATTTTAATTCCCCAATTGTTAACTTTGCCTTTCTTAACAGCAATATACCTACCTCTCAAGCCTATGGAGTGTACATTTCACAGTTGATTCGTTACTGTCGAGCGTGTACTTTGTACAGTGAATTTTTGAACAGAGCAAAGTCACTGTCCCAAGAGCTGCTTAGTCAGGGATTTGTTCAATCCATGTTAATTTCATCCCTCAAGAAATTCTATGGCCGTCATCATAATATCATTGAAAGGTATGACGTGTCAGTATCCCAAATGAAAGTGGACATTTTCAGCTAGATTCACGTCTTCCCGGATTTGACTACCGAGTTTGACATTTTTCCGGATTGAATAACTCACAGTGCGACGTGTGCTGTTAACAGAGCAGGACATGCTTACCCTCCCAGAGCACCTGATGTCGCTCTCAGTTTTAGTGGTGTTCACACTGTAAGTGTCTTTGTTTTGAATGTTGTAATTTCTGTTTCTGTGCTTTGTACCTGTCTTACGTCATTGTTTTCTGTGTTCTCGTTTTGGTCGTGCCTTTGGACTTCGATTTTTGTAAATTTCACCCCTTTGTTCCTTCGGTATTCTACTGCCGTTGTTATTTGATCTATTTATCTTAAATTGTTTATCGTACGATTTTATCTTTTAGAAGTCGTTTTACCTGTATATAGCCATACGTTTTATATGACTGTTTTAGTTATATATTCATAATATCATCAACTGTTGACGCCACGATATAGCTGAAATATTGCTGAAGTTGGCGTTAAACAACAATCAATCAATCAATCATAATACGGAAAGCATGACCGCGAACCATATTAGCAAAAAAAGTGTGGAAAACCCACGTCCTATACAGTATGAAGACTCTTAATTCCTTATTATAGCAGACTTGCTCACTGGGGGTTGTAAAAAAGGCTAAATTTCCGGCCCCTACCTATTTCTCCAATTTTCCAGTGCAAATCAAAACTCGTCTCCCACCTTTACTTCTCTTTTCCAGACTGATTTAACTTGCTATCGTCGTGGTAAAGCTGAAATAGTGCTTACTGGACATTAAACTATTAGTATTAGTTAATCACTCGTTATGGAAAAAACGCTACGTCCTCCGCAGTATTAAGACCCTTTCTATATTTCTCGTTACGAGTAGACTCGCTGGGAAATCGTTAAGAAGGTTAAATTTCCCGCTCCTGCCCATTTTCCAGTTGCAGTTGAAACTCGGAAACATTGCTTACTGGAAATCATTAAGTAAATGCACTTAAAAGAATGATATGTTGTATTTTACACTTGAGAAGGGTCCGAAAAATAAAAGAAAGCAGCGCATTGGAAACTACTCTTAGCAGCGCATGGGTGCCTCTTCAATAAACACATGGGAAACTACTCTTTCAAGACAAATACTACGCTTTTATTCGCCTTGGACTACTCTTTCGTGCCAAAATGGGTAAACAAGTCTGCATTTTTCTAGATTCCATGGTTACACGAGCTAGTAAAATTAGCCTCTGTAACATCCCAGCTCCATTTTACTGTAACATATATATCCACCTCTTCGCAAATTTATTGATATTTAAATATTTTGGACACAAAAACAGCTTACAGGTAGGTGCAAATTGTTATTTGTTTATAACCATCAACATCATCAAAGGTAGGAAAATCAGACAATGTTTGATACTTATTAAATCTGCTCCTTTATTTTTTTTTATATTTAAGTTAATATGTCATACTTGAATCAAGCAGTATTGTAAGAATTAGTTATTAAGACAACTAGAACACAAAGCAAAAATGTAATTCCTTCCACATATGGGTCTTTTCAAATTCTTCAATACAAAAGAGATGCCAGAACAGACATACCGAAAAATGTCAGAGACCTTCTAATTAGAAAATACCATTGAATCCAATTATAACCAAACTTAGTCACAGTGCCAATGGTCCTTAGATAGTCCCTTCCATAAAATATCTGGCAGGTCCATACCATGTCCAAGATGGCCGCAGCAGGGAACATAGTAACAAGATTTGGACCCTATGGAAAAGACGTTCAAAGATATCAAAAAACTACTAGTCCAGTGAGATCCAAACTTAGTCACAATGGTCCTTAGATGGTCCCTACAAAAAAGGTATACAGCAGATCAATACCTCTTTCAAGATAGCCTACAGTGGAAACATGGTTTATATTGATTTCCATTAAAAGAATTGGGTCTCTGAAACCACTAATTCAAATTAAACAATCTTTGATCACATAAGTCCTTGGGTGGCCTCCTTCAAAAATCTAATCCAAGGTGGCCTCAGCAGGGAACAAAGTTTAAACTCTGAACCCTACTGGAAATGATGTTCATCCATATATATATATGTCAGCCATGGTCCAAGTGAGCGATACAGGATCTTCAGAGCTTCTTTTTAGGCTCAATTATAAACTTCTTGAACCAATTGATAGATGATAATATGAAGGTTTCAAACTGTTTCTTGGCAAGTGTTATGACAGGTATAAGGGATCCATTTACAGGCACACATTGTGCAATGCAGTTTGGTACAGTAGTGGGAACATAAAAAAAAATAACAGGTCAAAGCATAATTCTAAAAAAAAATAGCCTACCTACCGACCCAATATTTTTTATGCCCCTCGGGCTATGGCAAACAAACATTTTTTTTAAATGTGGCCTTAAAATGTTCTTATTTTTCTTAAAAATAGTAATGGTGTATTACATGATAACCGCCACTTTCCACAAAATTTTATAGTTTCAAGGGCCTAACTCCCGAACTCCTTAGATCTTTGAAATCAAAGTAGAACTCCATTTTAATTTTGGGAAAAAAACTTACAAACCAAGGTTGAAGATTGATCAATTGTTGTTTAACAACGTATGGAGAAATAATGCCCCTTTAAACGCATATTCATATTTTTTAAATAAGAAAAATGATCACGTGACATATCAGTATTCTCAACAACGCCAACTTCGTCAAACAACTTTTATTGCTGAAAACACGGATGTTCAGTCTTATCCGTTATTGTATTCCTTTTAAAATCACCTCGACACTTCCTTATGACGTTTTCAATATGAAAACAAAACGTAAATCGAGAATTTTTAGAGAAATTGTTACACTTTCAAAGTGGTAAATATTTAGCTTCCGTGGGAACTTACAGTTTACAAAGTACATAATTAAGGTTTGTTGCAGCATTTCCTTTGGCATTCAAAGTTTTGTTGTCTTACCATGTATCTTGTTATTTTAAGGACTTTGTACTTAAAACTTCGGCAATGAATGGGAAGATGTAACTTCTGGCATTCCTCAAGGATCAGTCCTGGGCCCAATTCTCTTCGTCATATACCCTAATGACCTCCCAGACATAGTAAATTCTGATGACTACTTATTTTCAGATGAGACGTAAATATTTAGAATAATTACAGAACAAAACAACAAGGAACCTAGAACATTTGGAAGAATGGAGTGACAAATGGCTACTAAAATTCCACCCTGAAAAGTGTAAGCATATGAAAATTAGTAACAGAAACAATGAAGATGTGAATAAATACAAGTTAGTTGGACACGAAATTGATAATGTTTCTCACGGGAGGGATATAGGAGTAATTGATTGATTGATAAGTTAAGAGTTTAACGGACAATGAGCAATACTTCAGCTATATCAGGACAAGAACAAGTCAATAAATTCAAAAAAAGTTAAAGAAGAAACAAACAAAGGAGGAAGGAACAACCGGGGCAACGACTTTTGATTGCGACTTGAAAAGGGGAGATATGGATACGGACAAGACATTTAGACTTCCATACGATACCCAGTGCGTCTGCTCTCTTTAGAGAAATATAAAAAGGGTCTTTATACTGCATGAAGCATGGCATTTCTCCACACTGTTTGGCTACAGTGGTTCGCGGTCAGGCTTTCCGTATTATGACCCGCACAGGCACGGCATTCCCCTATCCACAAAATGGGGACGCGCCAGGCAGTTCTGTAGCCGGAGCCACTGAAAACCGATTCAGGTGCCGGGTATAGGAGTAATTATAGACTCCGAACTGACATTTGAAAATCACCTTTGTACAAAAGTAAATATGGCCATATCAATATTTGCAGCTATGAGAAGAACATTTAAATGTCTTTTTGATTATATATAAAACTCTAGTCAGAACAAATCTAGACTATGCAAGCTCTGTCTGGGCACCATACAAGATAAAACATATTGAAAAATTAGATTGATTGATTGAATATTGTTTAACGTCTACTCAGCAATATTTCAGCTATATCAAGACGAGAACAAGTTTGTTAATAAATAATCACTTTGGGGTATGGAAAAGGCCATGGGACGGGAAATTCAGACTGCCACTGGAAAAGTAGGGTGAAATCGAAAAGGGGCGGGGAATTTAGCCTTGTAGCTGATCACCTACGGACCACTCAAAAAAGAGCTTGCTACAAGGGTTCTTTAACGTGCAGGAAGCGTGTCATAAAAATCACAAACTTGAAAGAGCTTACTAGTTATGATTCAGGCCAAGTTTGGTTAGTATTGGCCCAGTAGTTTCTGAGAAGATCTTTGAATAAAAGTTAACGGACAGACGGACGACGAGTGATAGCAAAAGCTCAAATGGCCTTTGGCCAGGTGAGCTAAAAAGGATAAAAAGGATGACAGGAAACGCCTAAAATGACCGAAAAAATTCCACAATGTACCAAGGAACGGCACAACGAAAAACTAAAAGACATAAGACAAACAATCTTAGGACAGCCGGACTCGGTACTGGCACTAGAAAAACCAGCGGAATAAAGGTACCCATACCTCTCCTTTCTGTGTCCCTGTTCCCTATAGTATTATAAACATTTCCTGTTATCTTCTTTATATAGATACGTGTTCATTTGAAAAGATTCATTCAACAAGCAACCATATTGAAATAACTAAAATTTTCTAAGCGTGGGTGCTGGCCAGTTTCTGTTGGACCAGTAACGAATTAAGATTTATTTATGCACGCTTGTATTTATTTTAGATATCAGGGATAACTACAACTGCCGTTAAAAGCGTCAGTCATAATAACCCATTACCATAAAACCCCGTTCACAAAGTGTTGGGAGTCCGCAAAAGATTCTGCCTCTACTGATGTAAGAGATCACTGGAGGAAAGGAAGGCCTTCACCATTGTACTTGAAGCAATATCCAAACACAAGAACATTTTCGTTTACGAATCCAGATCCACCTTTTCCAGATTAAAGGGAAAATTCGCAAAAAAATTAAAATTTGATATTATTTTCTATTTGTATAAATGAACCAGTATACATCTATATGAATGTTTTATTCTAAAGGATAAGTGCATGAGATCGATATTTCGATGAGATTGACTTCGTTGTGCGGGTCGCCATTTTGCCATCCTCTCGATAAAAATTGTCAAGATATGTCTAATGACCTTAGAGATACCAAATAACGGTGACCTTCCATTGCCATCATGTACATTCTTTATCAATGTGAAGCAGACGGTTGTGTAACTAAATGATAGCATGACAAAAGCGTATTATATACTTTTCCTAGTTTTGATCACATCTAGGTACAAAACCAACGTTTTATTTAAAAAAAAATGTTTGAAAATATAAAAAAAAAAGTGAAATGCGAAATTCTGACCATGGATATATGTTCTGACGAGCAGACTGTTCTACAAATAATTGAAATAATATTAGCCGGGATAATAAGACACACCGACAGGTAAATTTTTGACAGATTGTTGTCCAACAAAACAACAGACCTGTTTATTACCCCCAATCAACAAACATGTATCTACCTGTGACCAAAACAGGAAGTATTAGCGTGGTTTATACTTTGGTCCCCCTCTCTCTCATCCAAACACTTATACACAAAACTTGCATTCCTATTCATAAGCGAAATTAATATATCGTGTTTATCCATCAATGTTACCTAACCTCGGAGGCATGCAATTAAAAAAAAAAGAAGGAAAAAAAAAACATCATTCTCTAGTTTCGAATCCCGAAATGAAATAGATATACCCGAGAAAGGCACAAACTTTGTCAATTTATCTAAATGTTCTGATGACAGCCCAAATACTTTAGCAGTGCTTAGTACACTATCATTAGTACATGGCAGGTATTTCACTTTTTTATGGTTTATATCGTTAACACGTTCTCTATCTTGTATCCCTTACATTTTTAAAGCATTTTGTGTATTTCTCATATTCTTTTCTTTCTGCGACTTTACAAACACGATATTTCTGATATTTCTAGTGGACCCCTTAATTCGCACATATTTGTTAATGTATATGAATATCTTTATTGTCATGAACTAAGCTTAATTGCAGAGAAGATAAATATATATAATAAATAAATGTGTGGAAGTACAAAACACAAAATTACAGTATTTGTTAACCAGGAGGGTTAGAATACGGATTAATGCATAAAAAACAAACTATACTCATATTTTTGATATGTATTCCGTGTCAGGTAATTAGGAAGAAATATTTTTGTCGGTTTTTTGTAGATGTAAATTTTCTGAGATCAATAATAAAATTTTACAATATTACAGTAATGAGAAATCATTCAAGATAAAAACATTTTTAAAATGAAACAGAGTTTAGGTGCCTAAAACCAATAGTAAATAAAAGTCTAAGCAAATTATTTTTATACGACTCTTGGGCTCACCAATCTTATAAATGCATGTTTATTCAAGACTGTGTGACAATGTGAATGATGTCTATATATATGCTTGTATTCTTTCCATTTGAATAGTAACGCAATAAATTTTTTATTTGATTTCTATTCATAAAAAAACACTATAACATTTATTAGATATCCCCTTTTATAACACATTGGGCGAACTTTATACAGTTCTACTTGTTTTTTAATTAGAATATCTTGACTCATCATTGTCAATTATCAACGCTCTTCTTTTCAATACCTTACTTAACTCTGATGAAGTCTGATATCTGAATGACATATTTTTTTTATATTTTAAAAAAAAAAAAAAAAAACAAAAAACAGAAGACCTATTTTTATAAAGTATGTTTTCAAATCCCATCCGATATTGTCTACAACCAAACGTGCACCCACGTGCAATTATAGCCTCAGTATATTGTTTCTGTTGATGTAATTTCCATCAATCATCGTACAGGTAATCATGTAAAGATTCGCAAATTGGCTTAGAAATTATTACGCAACACCTGAGGGGACACAGTTGTTAAAATCTGTGTCACCTGTGTGCGAGAGATCATGGACATCAAAGATTGCTTGCCGATTGTCAATGTCAAATAATAATCATTGAACGATTGATATTGAAGAATAACACAACAGATAAAAAAAAATAAAAAAAAAACTATGGCTCCACCATCACTTTCAGAAGATGAGCCGTCCCTTGAAATATTTCAAGACTGTGTTTTTAAGACGGTGTAGCAACGACAAAACCAGCAAACAACTGTAACATTTACAACAAATGCCAGGGGAAAGTTGAATAAATCACATGAATACGGATCCTAGCAATAATCTCCGATGAACCTACAGAAGGACTGATGGTAGAACAAGCAATTAAAGAGCTTTTGTCCTCACTTAAACTGTATGTTGTATCTAATGACTCAAAAGATCGATTGATTGATAAGTTAGAGTTTAACGTCCAGTAAGCAATATTTCAGCTACATCAGGACAAGAACAAGTGAATCAAATAAAAAAAATATAAGTGAGAGATTGGTTGAATATTGTTTAATGTCTACTGAGCAATATTTCAACTATATCAAGCGAAGAACAAGTTTTTAGTAAATGATCACTTTCGGGTATGAAAAGGATTATGAGACGGGAAATTCTCACCGCCACTGGAAAAGTAGGGGGAATCGAAAGGGGCGGGGAATTTAACCTTGTAGTCAATCACCTTCGGACCACTCAAAACAGAGCTTGCTACAAGGGTTCTTTAACGTGCAGGAAGCGTGGCATTTCTTCAAACACGTGCACCCGAGTTTACATCCCATCCGAAAGATGGGTTGTGTATTTATTCATACCGCACAACCACGGACATCCAGTTTTGGAGGGGGTTGTACCCCGCAGCCTGGAATACTTGGGTCCTACTTCTATCTTCCGGGGTTATCTCGGGGTAAGTCCCGTTTAGGAGGGGTCATACCCCACATGCCGGAGATACTAGGTCCTATTTCTATTACCCGGGGTTCATAAGTGAGAGAAGAGAGAAATAAAGGTGGAAGGTGGAAAGCGGGACGAGTTTTGATTGACACTGGAAAATGGGAAGGGATAGGGAATTTAGCCTTCTATACGAGTCAAAGTGACTCTGCTCTCTTTAGACAATATAGAAGGGCCGGGTCATTATACTGCATGAGCGAGGCGTTTCTCCACACAGTTTTGGCTACAATGGTTTTCCGTATTATAACCTGAGTAACCCGCATAGACAGGGCATTCCCCTATCAACAAACTCGGGACGCGCTTGGCAGTTCTGTAGTCGGAGCCCCTGAAAACCGATTCAGGTGTCCAGATGAACCAGATTATAAAATGTATAACGAACTTAGAAAAGCAATAGACATTGCGAGTATAATAGTTGAATGCACTCCATATTATATTGTAGCCGCAGCTGCCAATAACAGCACCTCTGTAACATTAATTCAGATGTTAATATTTAAGCTTCTTCTGTTACTGAAAATTGCCTTCAGACAAGCAGTAAGGGCTCTGACTCACAGTCCATGGATCAAATAAACGCTAGGCAATCTGAACAACAGGCTTGTAGAGACTGCCGAAAGTCATGTGGAGCAATAGGACGTTGCCCATCATGCTCGTTGCTATACCTGTAGAAATCTTGGCTACTTTAAAGAAGTGTGTGAGAAAAGACACAACAGGTAGACTAGAAATAACACACAAAATAGGAATTGGCCACAATACCCAAGAAAACAGCAAGATTTCAGATAACAATTTCTGGCAAGAATGCACACCAAACCGAACGTGCTTGGCCATTGGCATTACTGCTCTTCTTACCAGCATATCCAACAATGAGGCGAATTTAGCAGTAAAATGACCAATGTCAACGATAAGAACATGAACATTACTGCTTTTTATACCAGCATACTCAACAACTATGCCATTTTAGAGGATTTTTTTTTCCTCGACAGGAGGCCTAATCAATACTTCAGAACTGACTTCATATTTACCTATAGAACTAGTCCTAATCTCAACACTTTTCAGTTTAACTTAGATGTCTTTTCCTAGACAGGAGGTTAAGATGGGTCTAGCTTTGTTTGTTGGTTTGTAGGTTATCTCGAGGGAAGAATGTCCTCCGAGTTCCAAGGACCTACTTCAGCATACACAACAATGAGGCAATTCTAGCAGTAAAATCTTTTCTCGACAAAAGGCCTAATTCCATACTTCAGTTTTGACATCATATTATAGAATTAGTCCTTAATCTCAACACTTTTCAGTTTAACGGATATTTCTTATCCCCGACTGGAGGGGTTGCAACGGGAACTAAGATGGATCGGCTAAAATTACCAAAATTTTCGGCTCGCTTCACGCCAATTCCACCTGGGTTTTAGTTTCTATATTTCATCTAGCGTGTCTAAACGTATATTTTATTTATACTTTTCCCTCCACGAAGACAAAACATGTCGAAATATTGGGCGTTTTAATCCCGTTTCTATTTTTAAAATTCAGATGTTGTCTTATTTCGGTTTTTTTTACTTAACCCAGTTTGGTGGTTAACCATTTTACTGAATGTTGAAATTTGATTGCTACTGAAACAGGGGGAAATGGGTAGGGAAGGAAATGTAGCCATTCAGCGAGTTGGAACGAGAAATATAAAAAAGGTGTTTATACTGCGTTGGTTTTGATTGACTACATGGTTCACAGCCAGGCTTTTTGTATTGACCCGACTACCCCGCATAAACAAGGAATTCCTCCACAACCTAGAGACGATCCCGGCAGCTCTGTAACCGGAGCTCCTGAAAACCGATTAAGGTGAAGGGCAGAATAATGAAAATCTCAATTTCCGAAACAATAAACACAACACCTAACGTAACCGACAATACAAAAAAAAGATACAAGATAATTAAAGGTTGCATGAGTTTTAATGGTTAATTGACTAACGCATTTGTGGTTTCATGGATCGAAGATTTAAGTTATTTATCATTGCATGCTAATTGTTAAAAAACAACGTTTTTGTCAGAATAACACCCGATACTACACCTTGTCAAAACAACTTGTTCCACCAAATTTGATTTATCGATCTTTAATCATCTTCTTTTATATGATTCTATAAGTTATCATGCATTGAACCAACCAATATGATTATTTAGATAGTGTCGAAAATCGTTGAACGGCAAGCGACCTTCAGGTCGCGCCGTTCAACCATTTTCGACACTATCTAAATAATCATATTATTTGGTTCAATGCATGATAACATTTTTGTGCGGTTATGCAAACCTGTTTGTGTTTAACTAATAAAACGATAATTTCAAAATGACATACATTTAACTACACGATTATACACATAAACGCTATGTCGACTGACCGCGTACTCTAGACAATTCACAGCCGAATGATGTATTGATTTTTCATAATACATGGAGCGAAAACCTTTGAAAATGAATGCAAATAAAATATTTCATATAATTTTACATGTTATTCCAAGTATAAATGTATTTCACATTTTAATTTTTTAATGTAAATATCAGGCTGAAAATTAGTTTAACTTACGTGGAAGTAAACTATGTTAAACTTTAATTACGATATGTTTATTTATCCATGCTTACTGCATGTTTGTAAATTTTGTCCATATGTACAATTCTTATATATGTACGCTTTTGAATGACTTTGGTCTACATGTAGGTGAAACACTACATTATCATGATTATTGATTGTCTTGTGTAGGGTGGACATGGTTATTTAGCAGGTGGTTAATCAGCCAATAGAATCCAAGTTTACGTCCGCATAACCGCACAATATCTTTTAGAAATCGATTTGTTAGTTGTGCATAGCATTACAGTTAAAATGACTGTTTCTTCTTCATATTCGTAACATTCTAAAGATGAAATACTGCTTAAGTTGGCGTTTATCACCAAACACACAATCAACCATTAAAAATTAGATATGCAATAAAGCCGGATAAGGGGTAGCTTAACCCTTGTAACGCTATTCAAGTGAGGTAACTCATAGGTTAGTCAAACAATCTTTATACTTATACCAAGTCTACAGAGATGTGTAAGGTACAGTATGAGAACACAGAGGAACAAAATTATTTTGAGAAACCAAAGGAATGCCAAATTTTTTTTATCAATATAGACAAGTAAAACAGAAATAAAATGAAAACCGATCAGATGGCTGTGAGTTTTTGTTTGAAACCGATCCCATGTATGTATTCACTTTCTTCTCCGCACAAACATCAATTAAATCCTTCGTGATACTGCATTCCAAGAACAAGTACAAATTCATATCTTCAATCACTAATTTTCAAACATTTTGGGCCAAGATAAAAATCTTCATATCATTTAAGCCAATTGCGAAAGAAACTTTGAAGATAAAACACATGAAACAGTATTTACAATCTTATCAGAACCCTTACTTTGTGTATATGTCTGAATAAACGACTCATGATTTACCACCAATAAAATTCTCCTATCCACCAACTGGGAACGCATCCGGCATATTTGAAGCCACAGCCGACCAAGAACTTTAATTAAAGATACATTGATGTCTTTCGGACCTCCTCCGACAGTGAAAATGAACTTGTATCGAGAAATAAAGGGGTCATAATACATCATCGAACGTGGTGCCTCCTCACTTTGTCTACAATTGTTCAAGATTACATAGAAAAAATAGACAGGGCATTCTTGTATGCATCACCTGGGGACGCGCCCGGTAGTCGTGTAAACGTAGCCCTCGAAAACCGATTTCGAGACGGCTTTTCGGCGGACAGGATACATGTTCAACATCAGTGTTGAACTTACTAGGGCCGTCTTGAACTTATTGTGATGCGTTCAAATTATGGAATTTTATATCAGTAAGAAAGGAAAGAAAAAAAAGCATTGTTACAACACGTGGACTTGAGTTTACATCCCATTCGAAAGATGGGTTGTGTATTTATTCATCCCGCACAACCACGGACTGGGTCCTATTTCTATATCCCGGGGTTCCCTCGTGGTCAGCCCCGTTTAGGAGTGGTCATACCCTGCAAGCCGGAGATATCAGGTCCTATTTATTTTTTCACAAGATAATTGAAGGGGTTTCAGAGGAGTTGCGATGAGAAGATGGTACTTTAGTTTTTAGCTGAAAATCGTGTGCGTTTTTGTCACATGTTCACTCCCTCTATAATCTTTCGTTTTTTCTAAGTCCCATTACTCCCATAAAAATAATCCGATCAATCAGGCAGTAAAGTATGCACATCTACACGTCATGACCAACAATCCTACAAAATATGAAAGCAATCCATAAAGCGGTTTCAGAGTAGTTGCAGTGACCAGATGATACTATGGTATTTTAACTGAAAATAAGACGTCCAATAACTCCCACAAAAATTATCCAATCAATATGGTGGTACAGTATGCAGATCTACACATCATGACCAACAATCCTACTAAATATGAAAACAATCCGTCGAGCGGTTACAGAGGAGTTGCAGTGACAAGAACAGGACTGACGGACGGATCATAAACATTAAACCCTCCGCAACTTCGTTGCGTGGTGTATAAAAACAAACAAATGTGGAAGAGATAACCGGGGCAACTACTTTAGTTTGCCCCTGGAAAAGGGGACAAATGGGTAGGGGCGGGAAATTCATCCTTCCATACGACACCCAGTGCGTCTGCTCTCTTTAGAGAAAAATAGAATTGGTCTTGACACTGTATGGAGCGTGGCATTTCTCCACAGAGTTTGGCTACAATGGTTCGCAGTCAGGGCATTCGCCTATCCACCAACTTGGGAAGCGCCCTGGCAGCTCTGTAGCCGAAGTCCCTGAGAACCTATTCAAGAGCAGGGACCAAGCAGAGGAAGAAGCTGCCATTTTGGAAACAATAATCACAGACGCTGAAGATATTAAACAAACAGGGAAGGACACAGAACTTCGATTGAACAGTAGTACCATAATGGCAACACAAGCCGTAAATTATTGACAATTGTTTTCAATTAATCCTCCTTTGTTAAATGACAAAAATGTGGGATAAAAATCAACAGGTGGACATAAAATCCAAAGCGTGCCGAATGACCAAGCTTGTAGAGTCAAATCATTTTATTTTGAAGCATGGTATCAAGATTTACCAGAAACCACACAAATTAATTTAAATACTTGAGTCATTAAAGATAGGTTTTGTGTAAAATTGGATGCCGATATATATTCTAAATCTAAATTACCAACAGAATTAGCCACATAATTTCTTGACAGAGAAAGTTTAAAGCATACTTATCACGAATTGGATGAAAATGTAACTTTAATGCTTGGTAAAAAGGGGATTTCTATACAGCACCTCAAATTTATTCGTACACAAAACCTAAAACATTTGTCGAATTTAGAGAAGCTGCTATGATGGCAGAAAAGCGTGTGGCCGACGCAGCAAATACCCCTGTAATTAACGTGAACAGATGGTATACATGTCAAAAAATACACCAAACGTGCTGTAAATGATACCACTAACAGCCAATGTAGGCAACGGAAGGAGGAACAATGATACAAAAGAATGTATGTACATTTAAATATAATTTAATCAGAATATAAAGAGCTGGTGTACCAGCCAATTACACAATAAACACGTTGTTATGACCCCTAAACATACCCCACTCAAAAATATCCAAACTGGTAGCTTACAGTTCAGGTAATAATAAAATGTTAAGGATCCAGTCATGATACAGGTAAACAACTGACTGACGTCTAGATACATGTAAAATGGAAGGCAGCGTGTTACTTATTACCAGCATAAAACAATACGGAATTTTCGAGATAGGAACTCTCGTGTAATTGAAGGCCTCAAATACCAGTGAGACGGAGTGACTGGATTCTGGATCTATTGAAATCCATATTTGCCACATAAAATATTTATGTAATTGAAGTATACACTTATAATTGTTACCACATTACAAGTCTTTAACTAAATATTAATTGACGAAAAACAACCAACCTGAAGTGCTACAACAGACTGATTCCCTCCAAATGTATTGATTTTTTCGTATAGTATCAGAAATCTATTTCAGTTTGATTGATTGATTAGTTAGAGTTTAACGTCCAATGAGCAATATTTCTGCTATATCAGGACGAGAACAAGTTAATCAATTAAAAAAATTGAAAGTATCAGAAGAAAGAAATAAAGGTGGAAGGGACAACCTGGGCAACGACTTTTGACTGCCACTGGAAAATTGGAGAAATGGGTAGGAGCAGGAAATTTAGCCTTCCATACGACACCCAGTGCGTCTGCTCTCTTTAGAGAAATATAGAAGGGGTCTTTATACTGCATGGAGCGTGGCGTTTCTCCACACAGTTTGGCTACAATGGTTCGCGGTCAGGCTTTCCGTATTATGACCTGACTACCCCGCATAGACAGGGCATTCCCCTATCCACCACCTGGGGACGCGCCCGGCAGCTCTGTAGCCGAAGCCCCTGAAAACCGATTCAGGTGCCGGGTATTTCAGTTTGAACACGACTCGGAAGTCCCGTATTGTGTAGTTATACGAATTCAACGTTGGATTCTTCTGCTGCACAATAACCTTCCAAATAATATTGAAGCACACATCCAATGATATTGTTCTAAAAGAGTAAACCTGTCAAAAACTGTCCGTAACCTGATATTGTTCTAAAAGAGTAAACCTGTCAAAAACTGTCCGTAACCAATCAGCAATGGAGTTCTTTAACCAGTCATTGACCTACTGTACCGGTGTGTGCTATCAAAGAATATTCAATTACTGGTTCTATCAGTAAGCTGACCTTAAAAAAGTTGTTTTCTTATATACTGCTTACGGACAACCAAGAAATTAAAGTTTAACTTCTACCACTTTTAAGTACAAACATCAAGTAAAGCGTGTAGCAAGTCAATTCAATGAACAAACTGGTAACGTAGCAACTGGATGTAATTATAATGCATGTCTCAGTTGTGAAATGATTTTTTACAGTTTAACGTCCAGTGAGCAATATTTCAGGTATATATCGGGACGGGAATAAAGTTAATGAATTCAAATAAATTATGAGTAAAGAAAGAAAACAATAAAGGTGGAAGGGACAACCGGGCCAATATTTTCGATTGCTACTGGAAAGGAGTCGAAATTGGTAGGGACAGGAAATTTGTCCTTCTATACGACTCCCAGCGAGTCTGTTATCCTTTAAAAATATAGAAGTGAATTTTATACTCGTGACGTTTCTCCATCTAGTTGACTACTATGGTTTGCGGTTTTTCGTATTATGATATTCCACTACTAGAGTGAAAAGCTGATATCAATTTTTCACAATCGAGTTAAATTTATTTGGTTTTTGCTCTATATGGGGAGACATGTAAATTTACTCTCCCGTGGTCGCAATTTTGTACACGGGGAGCGTGAAATTTATTTCATTGGTGGTTGTCACTTGCATTGACAAGACTATTAAGACTTGTGTTGCGATCTAGGCAAATCCCGACCCCTCTCGATTGCTTTTTTTTCTTTAAGTGTTTACATTTTTATGTTTGATTTTGAGGATGTTTACTCCTCATGTTTTGGGATTTCTGTCAGATTTTCAGAATCCTCTGGTTTAATCCATTTAAAAGCATTATAATTTTTTGCCCATTGACCCCCTTAATTTTTTCGATAATTTCATTTTACACATCTTTATGAGCATTCTGTAAAAATTTCATTAAATTTTATTTGTTCTGTCACATTCTTTCGTGGTCAAACCTTTATAATGGTAATCCTATGAAAAATCCGAGGAGTTCAGTTTCCCGCCAAATTGTCAATCACTTATAACTCAAAAACGAAATCATCAACCTATAAATTTTTTTCACTCAAATTATTTTCTTTTCTTTTTTTATTCTCTTAACAAAAAAAAAACAACTTTATTTGAAATCCTATATACTTTCAAATGGAGTAGCGAACCCCCTTAATATCTCTACATATTAGTACAGTTTGACGTGGCTCGACCAGATATTTTACAAGTTTATTTTTATTTGTTTGTTATGTGAACTGACTCACATCATTCTCAAATTTTAACTCGGAAGACGGTGCCGGCAAAATAGGATGGGATGTCATCACTAGGGCTTTTTCTACGTTTTTTGGGAAAAGCCACCTTTTCTGAAATTGGGAAGATTTATCGACATTTTTTCGCATTTTGGGAACATAATATGATTTCAGTAAAGACCTATGTATGCATTAATTTCTATGTTTTTGGTTTCTGGCAGGGAAACGAAAAAAAACTGCTACATATTTTGCATGAAACTATTTTTGCCGTTCTTTGTTGTCTTAAAATTGTTCCAAAGTTTCATTTTTTTCATTGGTTTGGTCATGGTTTCCTTCCTACAGTCTGAAGAGACTTGAAACAGATAATCACAGGAACTTGTTTCATGAAGTGGAATATGTAGAGAGGGGTATGGATTTTTATGAAACAAGTGCCTGTAAAGACAACTCATGATGGGTGTGCATATCAAATTCATAACTGAAAAACCCCCTCTCCACGGTAGAAGTTGATACTGGTACTAATTGTTGTACATCTTAAGGATCTATAGAAACATCAACTTCGATTGCCTTTTCACTTTCAGACTCTGTTAGATACGATAACGTAACATTCGTTTTGAATTGACGGTTCGGTTCTCACTTCCGAGTCTACGTTCTCGTATCTAAGACTCTGTTTGGTCAGTGCTAAAGGGTTCAGACTAACTGCCAATAACTTTATTAGTAGCATCGCCCGATGGTATCATACGTTTTTTTAATTAAAAATAAAGTTTTCGGCACCCGTTTGCATCTGTTGACATATTTTATTTACTTCCTGTTTACTTTCTACCTGTAAACCCGATTCGGGAGCACCTCAATCCGGAAAATGAAAACATGCAAAACAACTCCAGTTTCGCTTTAACAGATGTACGAACTGAATTCCATGTTGATACTTGTAAAAGTTCTCATGAATTTCTACGATAAACCACTGATTTAAAACAGAGAAATGGGAAAGGAAAGTGAAATAATATGCCCGAATCGGGAGTGTTCCGTATTACATACTGTATCTTACTGGTCTAATTCATAGAAACACTTGATGAAAGGAACCAGGACACAGAGCACAAAATCAATGTCACATAGAGTCTCAAAAACACCGTGAACTGTACCAGAATAACGATTTACAAAACCGGCCTCTGATTGGGAAAATTTACACTGAAATTGGGAAAATAAACACGTTTTCATCATTGGGAATGGGGCCGATAATCGGACCCTACGATAGCCAGAAAAACTCTGCTCACTAAGAACGTCAATTACAAACAAGAATTTTAAAAGAAAGAAACAAGAAAAACAGAAACCACAACATTGATAAGATCTAAAACATAATATATAGTTATAATAATTGGACAAGAAGAAAAAATAAATAACAGTGGAACGAGTGTTGATTGCCACTGTCAAATAGGAGAAACGGATGATGACAGAATTTTGCTCTCAATTCCAGCCCTAGTGACTCTGCTTTTTTGCAAAAAAATAAGGAAGAGGTATTTGATAAGTCTCACTTTTTACATCAATTGAATCAACAAACTGGTTCTTATTGCTGTCTACAGAGATAAAAATGAATACATTATCAAAAAATGTATACATTGTCATATTTTTCAATATAAAATACCAATTGCCGAAGTTGCTGTGAATTATGTTTCTGCAAATGCGCATTTCGACAACATGTCTCTTCAAAGCAGATAAAATCTTAACGTTAGGAAGACCATAAACTCCAAAGATATTTAAAAACTGATAGATTGATTGATTGATTAGTTAGAGTTTAACGTCCAATGAGCAATATTTCAGCTATATCAGGACGAGAACAAGTTAATCAATTCAAAAAATTGAAAGTATCAGAAGAAAGAAATAAAGGTGAAAGGGACAACCTGGGCAACGACTTTTGACTGCCACTGGAAAATTGGAGAAATGGGTAGGGGCAGGAAATTTAGCCTTCCATACGACACCCAGTGCGTCTGCTCTCTTTAGAGAAATATAGAAGGGGTCTTTATACTGCATGGAGCGTGGCGTTTCTCGACACAGTTTGGCTACAATGGTTCGCGGTCAGGCTTTCCGTATTATGACCTGACTACCCCGCATAGACACGGCATTCCCCTATCCACCACCTGGGGACGCGCCCGGCAGCTCTGTTGCCGAAGCCCCTGAAAACCGATTCAGGTGCCGGGAAAAACTGATAGAGAAAAAATAACCAATATGATCTAAGGGTAAAACCAAAATCAGCTTAGGACAGAGGTTTGCACGAGGGAGAAATTCCTTACTTTTCAACAAAATTTACAAAAAAAAAAAAAAAATAGATATTGTAAGATTGCAAATAGAATTTTTTTCCGGTCAGAATAAATGTATAAAATGCAGACAATTATTTAACACTCAACTTTACTTTATATTACACACTGTATTGTGTTTTCAGATTGAAAGATAATAAAACGGATAATAGGTCTGGTCCAGTACAATATCCAAACGTTTCTTATATGGACAGGCTCAGAGGTAAAAATGATTTTTAATAAACTCCCCGAACAATTTATCTTTGATGTTTCCGATATTCTGACTACTCAAAATAGACCCGACCAGTCTTCTAACCACATTTTAACAGACTTTACATTAAAACTCATTGCTAGATTTTTAATAAAGTAATATTTTTTTGCTCTATGGTCCTATCTAAATGTTAATGAAAAAAAATCCATTCCCTTTTTAAGCATAATAGGTAAATTCATATCAATGTTACATATTTAATCCACAAAAAATGAAAAACGACCATGGGGTAATACAAAGCAGATTTCTGTAAGTGCTTAAAATGTCTGTAAACCAAGAAATTAACTGCCAATGACATTTAGGATGCGGCAAGGTGTGGTTTTGAAGATGTGCAAAGATTTCAATTTCTTGATTTTACATTCGGTTCAGAATATAAAATAAAATGCCTAATAACACTTCATTTTCTTGTCATTACTGATTTTTGAAGCTTATGAAAAATCACTTGATTCGTTACTGTAGAGCGTGCAGTACATACAGTGACTTTGTGGAAAGAACAAAAGCACTGTCACAAAAACTGCTGAGTCGGGGATATGTTCAGCTTTTGTAACTTTCGTCCCTTCAGAAATTCTATGGCCATCACCACGACATCATAGATATGAAATGTCAGTGTCACAAATAAAATCTGACGTCTTCAGCTAGATTCGCGTCTTCCTGGATTTGACATTACCGTTTTTGACTTTACCCTGGATTGACCCACTGACAGTGTGACGGGTGCTGTGCACAGAGCAGGACAGGCTTACCCTTCCGAAGCACTCGATGTCACTCTTGTTTATTGAGAGTCCACACCGTTAGTGCTTTAGCTTTTTGTGTTGTATATGTTATGTTCGTGTGTTTTGTTGGAATGTGGTGTCTTTGGTCTTCCGTCTTTTGGTGTTCTTGCTTTTGCCTTGTCTCTGGACTTTGATTTGTGTATTCTTGTGCTTTGTTCCTTCGGTATTCTACTGCCGTTGTTTTTTAATTCAATTTTTAAGACAGTACATTTTATACTGCAAAGAAATATCTACCATGCAGAGACAGGACATTACCCTATCTACTGACTGGGGACGTGCTTCGAAGCCCCTTAGCCGTAACCCTGAAAACTGATTCAGAAGCCGGGTATCTGACGGAGAAAAGTTCTAGCTTTTTACACTAATCTTCATTCCAAAAGTAGGAAATTTACCTTCGTAACGACGGAGAAAATTTCTAGCTTTTTACACTAAATCTTCATTCCAAAAGTTGGAAATTTACCTTCGTAAATTAACGATACGAACCATGAACTATCTTTGCTTAGGATTTCAGCTTTCAGGCCAGGAACAAATTCATGTTAACCCTGGATATACTCGCCCTCTAAACAAATTCCAACCAATGACGCAATTTAGGCGGTGAAGCATTTCCTAAGTCCGCAACCGAATCCTTAAAAATGCAAAGACAATTTTCAGACTAACAATTCGTTCTTTCCCTCAATACAATTCAATTTAATAATTCATTTTATTCTCAATTTGGTGGAGTTGCTATAGGCACTAGCTGGAGAAGCATGTTTTCTGGCGTTTTGAATTGATTATAGTTTTACGCCAAAATGAGCAATATTTCAGCTATATCCTAGACAAGAAAAATTAATCAATTAAAAAAAAATAAGCGACGGAAGAATTGAAATAGATGGAAAGGATAACTGGAGAACGAGTTTGTATTGCCACTTGAAAATGGACATAGAGGTAAGGACGGTCGACATCAGTTTAAAAAACATTCAAGTGCATACACAAATCTTTATTGTTCATCCTGTAAGCACATGATTTTTCCTTAGAAGATATAGAAGGGGTCTTTGTACTGCATTGAACATAGCGTTTCTCCACACAGTTTGGCTATAATATTTCACGATCAGGCTTTCCGTATTATGATCTGACTACCGGCATACACAGGGCATTACTTTGTCCACCAGCAGGGATGCGCCCGGCTGCTCTGGATCCGGAGCCCCTGAAAACCAATTCATGCGCGGAGAGACAATATAAAATAGTCCAATATTTTATTAAGTCATCCAAAAA
>MJUU01036019.1:43522-60836 GCA_002080025.1 Modiolus philippinarum
GGGGTACACCAATAGTCCCCCTCAACTTCGTTGAGGCGAACTAAAAATCCATCGAATTCTGATGAAAAATAAAGATTTGACAGATTTAGAAAAATTGCAATTTTGGCCCCTTTGACCCTTTGTAGATCAAGAGGAATCCAAAGAAACTAAAGGGCTACACCGAGCGCAGCATGATACGACCGCAGCATGTCGACCACAGAAATTTCAACAAAAGTAGTTTAAAGTGAATGTGGACACAGTAAAGAGCTTGACANTACAGTTACTGAGATATCAACTCGGACCTAAAATTAAATGAAAGCCAGTCAAGCGGAAAATATAGGTCAAAGAGACCTAATTTTCTTAGAGGCTGTGAGATAGCCCAAGATGCATCTGCACACAAAGTTTGATGACCCTACCCTATATAGTTGCAGAGATATATGCCCAAATGCGGACGCGGACGAGGACGCCGGGGGTACACCAATAGTCCCCCTCAACTTCGTTGAGGCGAACTAAAAATCCATCGAATTCTGATGAAAAATAAAGATTTGACAGATTTAGAAAAATTGCAATTTTGGCCCCTTTGACCCTTTGTAGATCAAGAGGAATCCAAAGAAACTAAAGGGCTACACCGAGCGCAGCATGATACGACCGCAGCATGTCGACCACAGAAATTTCAACAAAAGTAGTTTAAAGTGAATGTGGACACAGTAAAGAGCTTGACAAAATAATTAGATGGACACAAAAAGAAGCTTGACACAGTTATTAGCTAGAAACAAAATAGGGAAAAATTCAGCTTTTTGATCACTTACTGATGAAAAAAACGTAAGAGCTATGCAAAATATGTACTATCAACTAAAACTTTACATCCACAGAAATTCAAAGAAAAAAATTCCATCAAAATCTGATGAAAAATAAAGATTTGACATATTTAGAAAAATTGCAATTTAGGCCCCTTTGACCCTAGTAGCTCAGAAACGGTAAGAGCTATGCCAAATCCATTGACATACCACTGAAAGCTTAGATCAAGGGGAATCCAAAGAAAAAAATCCCATTGAATTCCGATGAAAAATAGAAATTCCACATTATCTGCAAATTCGCAATTTTAGTCCCTTCGGCCCCTCATAGCTGGGAAAGGAAACAAGTTACCAAAAATCTAATAGCTGAATGCCATATTAATTTTTCACAAGGAATCCATTGAAAAAAACTGCATCAAAGTCGGACTTAAAATAAAAAAATTAATTTTTTTTTTAGAATAGCCCCTGTTTGGCCCCATTTATCTCGTGAGCGGTACATGCTAGGTGAAATCCGTTGGCATACTACTGATTGGAAATTTCCTCAGGAGCACACTGAAACAAACCCCATCAAAATCCAATAAATAATAAAGATTCTACAGTCAAATATGTGAAAACACCCAATTTAACCCTTTTTTGGCCCCTAATTCTGAAATGGGTCAGGCCAAAAACTAAAGGAAAAAAAAGTTTCTCAAGAATGTTCCAAGAAACATCATACTAAGATTTGAAAACAATCCGTCCACTAGAACCAAAGTTATGCTGTCCACAAACACAAAAATACCTAATTTAACCCCTTTTTGGCCCCTTTTTTGCCTCTTTTTCAAAAACAGGTTGGGCAGGGAATGCAAAATTAAAACCCCGGCTTAAGCTTGTGCCAACAAACATCATGCTAAAATTTGGTAACAATCCATTCACTAGAACCAAAGTTATGCTGTCCACAGACACCGACGCCAGCACCATACCATAATACGACCGCAAAATTTTTGCGGTTGTATAAAAATGATTTTGATGTTTTCTACTGGTTTCTGGTTTAACGACAAGTAAATTTTACAAGGGAACCAGATATGGTTTGCTTACAGTCACGATCGATATGAAATTCAAGATTTTTTCCCGGATTTTCCAAATTTTAAAGCTTTTCAAGGTTTTCTCCCGACCAGGAATGACCAAATCCATATTCCTGACTTTTTCCCGTTTTCCCGGTAGCGTGGGAGCCCTCGACTGATTTTTGAAGCCATGCCACCCACAATACATGGCATGAAATGCACAAGAATGGGGTTTTGGATGATTGGTTATCTTTATTGTCCACTACAAAGTCAAAAAAAAATTCTCATAATCTCAAAGTTTTGGGACCAGTTTTCATTTAATCCATGAAGGTTAGGGACTTTAAACACTCACTGGGTTGTTTCTCAAAATGCCTTGTTTTCCAATTAAAAGACATTACTTTAATGTTTGAAATTTTGTCAAATTCTTTTCGAACCTTTTTGGAAAATTTGTGCAAATTTTCAAATCTTTTTGATGTTTAGAAAATCAGTATTTTTTACCGAAATTTGAAAACATTGCCATTTTCGACATATTTAAACAAAATTGGAACCCAGAATTTGAAGAATGAGGCACTTTTTTTTCAATTTGTCGTCAGTGTAATTGAAATGTTTGGACAATTTTGAAATTTTGATTTGACCACTTAATCAAACGTTGATGCTGTGGCAAATTTTCAAGAGTGGACTAAAAATGAATGGATGCAAAACTATAAGCAGACACTTGGCTTAGTCATTTAGCAGAGAAGAATTCTTTAGCCCGACATAGAAAATTTCTAAAACATAAATATCAGGTGTTGCGTTTTCATTGTCCCTCAGTATATGGACCTAAAAAGCTTTTGAGGTTGTGTAGGAAGTAGGATACCGATCCCAACTACCACTCATTTGACTTGTCATAATGAAGAGGTCATTTGCTATGGATTCTTAGACAATTAACCAGTTGATTCAACAAATGCAAGAGGTCTATGGGCAAATCTAGACATCATCTGCAGTAAATTATACAGTAGATTACTTTTGGAATACTTGTCATATTTTTGGAGGGCTGAAGCTACATGACTTGTTTGGACTTTTCATTTTGGATTTGTAAAGACGACAAAATCATTTCCATATTTTTTTTTATTTCCACAGCACTATTTTTGCCATAAATGTCTTTCATTTATTTTAACGTGCTGCCATAGACACTTGCCAAGCACGAATCAAATTGTCCGTGTAACCAGCATACAGAGTTTGTCCATCAGATGACCATGCAAGTGAAATACAATCTGGAGGTCGTGCTTTTGAGCTCTGTGAGATTACTTCTTGCCTAAGTTCGTCAACCACAATCTTGCCTTCCAAATCCTATAATAAATGACAATTATGAAATAGACCAATTGATAGGAGCATTCAGATGGTAACATAAGATGTAATATTTATTATTTTTAGCTATGAACTTCAAATAATATTCTGTAGATTGACATCCATATGTCATTATTTAGGGACTTATTCCTGCTATACTGTAGTTTGAGACTATTTCAATGTTTTGCCAATAATAATTATACTAAAAATTATCAGAGATTATTATATAGATAGCGATGATTTTTCAAGTTTTCTCAATCAAATAAATCTCATATTTTCACTCAGAAATATAAACAATTTATTTCCACTTGAAGAAATATCACATAATTATCGCCAATGTAAACACATGGCACATTGATATCTAAAAGATAATCCACATCGAACTGCATCCAAAATCTGTTTATAGATTTGAAAATCTATATAATAATAAGTATATCTAATCAACAGTGATGAATATCAATAATAATGTCACTCATGTCGAACAACGCAAAGGATTAAACTCGTTTTGGAACAAGTTCCAAAATTGTTTAATCCTGCATTGTTTGGCAATCATGACATTAATAATATTGATATTCATCATGGTCAATTAGTTACACTATAATTCTGATTATTGCAAAAATGGAACAACACACTAATTCATGAATGCATGCAGTGCACGAGTGAATTGCAGTGGTTTTTTTTTATCACAATTGAATATTTTGGATAATCAGAATTTTGGATTCTAACATATTTAACAGTTAAAGATTCTTTTCATGAACTACATTTTTTTGTAAACTGCGGACACATTTACTGAACAACAAAATTGAGAACGTCTATAGTGACATCACTTCTATAGAGTGAAATTATTGAAATTATTTAAAGTTAATCAATACTTTTATTTCAACAAGAAATTTCAGTCTTTCACCGCCTTTTGTATAATAAATCAAATTTTACATCCAATCCATTTTCATGGTTGTCCTCAATAATGGCAAAATACTGTATAAAAGCAAGAACACCATTTACACATGTATTCCAAATTTTTCTTTTCTGATATTTCTAGCAGTTTTAAATCACAGAACTTTTTTTGACAGACATAATAAACTTGCGGCCAATTCTAGCCCGTCCTGAATTCAACATATCAATATATTTTCTACATGTCTATATAAATTTTTGAAAATATCTACCTATCCTGTCCAAAATTAGCTGGAATCAAGTAGAAGACTTGACTGATATTTCAAACTATGCATAAACATACAGAAAGGCAAAAATATTACAAATATTTTAACAGAACTGGAAATATACTTTCAAGAATAATTTCCATCAATATATGGTATCATTGTTTAGCTTCTTAACCTGATGACAATTTGTCCCTCATGAAGAGATATTTTGAACAGTGAAAATATTTTTTCCATGTTGCGAAATTGGGAACAACACACTCAAAATATTTGCCAGTCAAAGCAACTTTTTCAACCAATAGTATGGTTGCTTTTTATATCCCAAAATTTGTATAGGACTTGGGACCAACAGGGTTGAAAATCAGTCATACATTATTATTTTTTGCTAAAAACCCTTTGATCTGAGACTTTTATCCAATTCTGAATGTCTCCCAATAATAACTTTGCTGACGAACAAACTTAACCTGATAATGGTCATTGACACACATCACCATGTTTCACTTGTTTAAAGAGATAAATATCTAAATGTATGTTACTCTGTCAGACTTTAGGAAATTTGCATTTTTTACATACCCAGATTTTAATACTTGGACCTGTAGCAGCACATAGCCAATATCTATTTGGACTGAAGGTTAATGCATTGATTAGATCTCCACCGTCCAATGTGTACAGATGTTTGCCTTCATTCAAATCCCATAACATAGCTTGCCCATCCTGAAATCAAATACAATGTTGCAATTAAAACAAACAAGTGAAATTTTAGACTTAACTACACTTTTTGGTCATAAATAGTTACTTGATAAATAAATTGTAATTAAGGCAATTTTCATTGTCACAAAATGTAATTTTAGCACAGAAACTACACCTTACAGTGAATGGTACATACTATAGTCTCACAATACTGTCACCAAGAACACCCTTTTTTGGATGGAAACCTAGAATACTTGTCCTGAAGATCATTAAATGTGCATATGTAGAAGGTAAATTCACAGTAATGTCGGTATTTAGTTATTTCTAATCCTATTTTTATTTATACCTGAAAATGCAAATTTCATCTATAATATATGGAGATGTAATAAAACGACCGACTGAAACTGAACATTTTTTGGAAATGTCAAAACTGACCAAATCGTAAAGAAATTGTAAACAACCCTAAAGGAACAAGATGACCCTGAATACAGTAAGCCTTACCACAAAATCATAATGGTTAGCAAGTCAGCATTGTATCTTTTTTCTCCTTCAAAATTTATCTTTTTCACACTTTACTATAGTTTGTGTGACCTCATACATTTATCTACCTTATTTTCATTGTATTTCAATAGCTAATACATGATTTTTTTCATAATCATTGGTCACAAAAACATGGATATATACAAAAATTATGTTGCCATTGTAATGAATGTTGTTTGGTTTTTTAAATCTTCCTATAATAGAAACTTGTATTGAAGAAACATATAGCAAAGAAAGACAACTTCTTTGAATGCCTTCCCCTCTCCAATTATTTCAGGAAAAGACTTTACCTGCAAAAATTTTCTTATTACAGCAATTTTCCTTTTACTGAATGCAGTTTCAATAGGATTTTTGGTAGCTCTCCAGGTAATTAAATAGGTTTTTCGATAGCAGTTTGGCCTTCAAGGTAGAAACGTCACCAAATGCCCATTCATACATATAGTTGGGTGTGTGCCAATTTACCTGATGTTGATTTCGCCCAAAGTGAAAGTACATTTGAACTATTGTTATGTATTGGAACAAACAAAGAGAAGGGATGAACTTTATATTGACTAAATTTAAACAGTAATAGTACAGCTTTGTGATTTCTTATCTTATTGTATGAAAAAAATGCATCTTTATTCTTGATTGGCTATTTCAATATTAAAATAAGTTTGGGTGAACTTGACTTGTTTCCTGTTGAAATTGACACCAGGTAAACTGGCCCATATCCAGGACAAATACAATGAATGGGTATGTGACCTTTCTACCTTGAGGGTAAAAATTCTATTGAGAAACCTATTGTAACTACCTGGAGAGCTACCAAATTTTCTATTGTGAGTGCATCCAGTAATAGGAAAATTGCTGTAAAATATAATGATTCGCAAATACATATTTATACCTTAATACAAGAAAACCTTTTTTTTCGCTTCTTTTTTTTCTAGAGAGAGAAAGAGACCATAACAGACGTAATTTTATTCTTATGTTTATGAATTTCACTAGTTTTGCAAAAGTGACCTCAATTTATTGCATGGAAAATCAACAATAATTATGTACACATGAATATTTTGTGATCAAACCAAAGTGCATGACTGATATCCTCATATTTGCAGGATTTTTTCATTTTTAATCAATTTTTTGTGAAAATCTATAATCACTGGATATCAGTCTGCATGTATGTTACTTGTGTACTTGACACAGTTTCAAAACAATTGTGAATCTTTTTCCTAAATTACTAGAGGAGGGCATTCCTACCGGGCAAAATTAAACTTGAGTGTGCTGTCTTATATTGAATTATTTTTGCGTCAGTAATGACAAGATGAAGTTGTATAAGGCGAAAAAGTCTATTTTACTTTGTAAAACTGCAGGAATAATGATGAGTAATTGCATTGACAAGCCAATCCCAGGTGCTCTTTTTTCATTACTCTTAGTAAAATGTGGCAGGGTTAAGACAATCTTGATTGGAATGAATCTGTATGTGTAAAAACATTGTTATCACCATACATTTTACAAACCTAACATTCAAACCAGAGTTGTCGCCGAATGGCAACCAATTATGCCCCCGCTCATTGAACCCTGAATCAATATGGCAAGTGCAAATTTAAGTGTGTGTTGACACAATACAGGTATTGACACAGTACAAGTATGGACACAATGATATGCCTCCCCTTTTTCCAATATATATAAAAGGGAAGTTCTGAGCACGAAAATCAATTCTATAGGTGCTAGGTAGGGGAGTAACGATTCACAGCAGTTTCGATGAACCACAATTTTTTTGTTGTTTGAGTTTCGATTATTTAAACCTGTATTTCGATTTGGTTGAGATCCGGAATGTTCAGTATGCTACAAACGAAAGCTAACAACTCAACCACAGATAAAATGACGTGTGATTGCAGAGCAGTCAATGCAAATAACATATTTCCACTATAAACATGCCTACTTATGTAACCGCTCACTATATACGTCAAAATATTCAAGAGAAGTTGGCAACAGAAGCTGAAAATCTTTGTTTTGTTGGAGGAAATAACTCTAATGTAAACTTCCCGTTTTATCGGTATGACTAATTATGGCTAAAGAGCAGTAACAAACAAAACAAACTTCGGGCATGTAAATAGATCCGACCTGGCGACCGTACTTTTTCAGTTTGCTTCAAATATGTAACGTTCAGGGCTACTATATCTTAGACAGCTTTTGAACAGAGAGGATTATTTACAATTACTTAGATTTCAGAGTTTGCGAAAAGTCTTTTTGGTCTGCCGGTCATGGGACTGGCAAGTTCAGTTTTTCTGTCAGTCCTACAATAGTTTTGCCAGTCCCACCGCAAAATTTGGCTCGTCACCTTGCGGTTGGCGGATACGGGAATGCCCGGTCTATTATGGGTAGTCAGGTTATAATATGGAAAGGCTGACCACAAAACAAACTGTGTGGAGAAATACCAAGCTCCATGTAGTATAAAGACCTCTTGTATATAATTTTTCACTGACTTGGAGTCATATAGAAACCTAAATTTCCTGCCCCTACCCTTTTTTCCTTTTTTTAATATTGAAATCAATGCCCCTTATCTATTCAATATATAGTTAACATTTCGAAAGGCCCCATGACGGCTCTGGTGTAAGAAAGAGACTTTTCATCAAAGCTATGCACTCCAGATCAGTTATCTAAATGCTCATAAATTAAGGGGTGTATATTTAATAATGATTTGAAGCGATTTGTTCACGTTTAGATAGTTAGTTTTACAAATATTCATACACCATGCCTTCCTCAGTATGGTCATCATGTGTGTAAATATTGTGTATTGATTGTTTTGTTAGCTAGGCTATGGAATAGCCTAGCTATATAGATAGTTCTTNGGGGTAAGTGGGAGTACGCTTGCGCAGTGAGGAGAACGCATGCGCAGAAGACTATTGACCAATAGGAATTTCAGATTCTCGAAAATCAAAATGGCGTCCAGTTTCGTCCTGATAAAATGGGGCGGGGTTTAATTTTTCTGTTTCCTTGTGGAAGTTGAAAAGTATTATAAACATTCACTATAGGTGGTACTGGGAATAGGTTTGTAGAGGATGATGGGATTGGTATTGCAATATATCGCTTAGCCAGATTTATAAATATAGATATGATAAAAAGAATGAGAATAGTAATGTATAAATTTAAAACCAGAAGTTAATAAATAAAGATGAGGTATTGTGCAATAATCAATAATATAGTAATGTATAAATTTAAAACCAGAAGTTAATAAATAAAGATGAGGTATTGCGCAATAATCAATAATATACTGCAACTACTATAAAAAACTTTTCAATTGTGTTAAACAAAGCGTGATTGTAGTTTGTGGAGATGCTTAGGCAATGGAGGAAGAAAGGTGGAAAGAGATAGAATTGCGTTTTTTGCGGAAGAATAAAGAGCTACCGGTGTTTACTTGGGTTTATGTTTCGAAGCCAAGTACATCATGAGCCACCACACCCTTGTCAATCAAACACGCAATTTTCTATCCAAGGCTGTTCCATAGCCTAGCGTATCGTTTTTATTTCATAAAAACCATTATCCGATTTATATCATCCACTCATATGTTTATAAAGTCCCCTCGTGTTTTCTAGTTTACAAGTAATAACTAGATCATGTGTATTTTTAGATTCTTACTAATCCCTACATCATTAGTTGACGCTTCTAATATGTGTTTATTCTTTTGAAGGGCTATTCTGGTAAAATTGTAATTAGGATACTCAAAAATCATGATAAGAAATATTTATTGTTAAAAAAAGGATTCTGATTAAGATTCCCGTCATCTACATTGAAATGCATTAGTTTGAGGACTATTTCATTGAATCCGTGCAGAAATGTATATTTTTTAAATGAAAATAACTATGTAACTGTCCGAATTGCTAAAAGGGAGGACAGATACAACGGAAGGACCCACGGGTGGGGTGGGGGAGTCACTATAAACATAGATTGGGTTACGGACATTTAACCAGCACGTACTAGACATATATTTTGACAAGGCGAAAAGGGAAAAACTCTTTCATATATTTGATGGAAATTTTGTAACCTATTTATATAAGGCCTGGACCATTTGATTTTCAGAAGGGGGCTTGGATTTTCACCCGAGCCGGGACTTTTTTTTTTCAGATATACACTATGCTACTTTGTTGCTCCAAGCATTTTTCTATGGACAAAGTCGGAGCCAGATTTTATTTTTATCTAACCCAGGTGCTGGTCAGAGTATTTTTCGGGGCAAAAATTGAGACCAGAATTTTTTTTCTAAAAATATTTATGTCTTTTCGTCGCCGTTGGTGGATTTTATCCAAGCGGAAAGCCGGAATATACGGACGGAAAGAATTCACTGCTACATAATTGATATAAAGCGTATGTCAATTATATTTTAAAAAATTCAATAGCTTGATATGGGTTTATAGCCATATCATTTCTTGTTTTCAGTGACAATCAGAAATAGTAGCCCTGGTTGTCCCTTCAACCTTTGTTTCTTTCTTCTTTGACTTGTGCTTTTTTGAATTTATTCAATTGTTCACTTCCTGAGTGATATAGCTGAAATATTGCTTCACTGGACGTTACACTATACTCTAGCTAATCAATCATCAAAATTTTGTGAATTATTTAACCATGTTAACATGAAAATATGTCTTTTTGATATTTCTAAGACATGTAGACAGGGGACTTTTGCCACTTAATTTAGGTAGCACTTTCACTGACACAAGTTTCTCGTTATGGGTAGCCAACTAGGGAAGATCTGGTTAGTTCCGTGGCGCGAGTATCCTTGACACTTAAATAAGCAATTAGAACTTAGTCTTGATCAAATGAATTTGGCGGCTACAATCCTTGTATACAAGGATTGTCCAAAATCCTTATACAAAAGGATTGTACAATCCTTGTATATAAGGATTGTAGTCGCCAACTGAAAATCATGTAATGTATGTTTAGAAGAAATTATTTATATTAAAATGAATAAAATAAATAAAATTAGTATTATTTTTGCCTTCTTTGTCATTTTTACAATTTTTGAAGTAAAATAACTTAATTTGAGACATGGACAACAAGAATTATTTAAGGCTGGGCTTTGGTTTGTGTTTACACAGCAATATCAAACAAATTACTTGGAAAATAATGAAAGGATTACCAATGTAGTTTTATATCAAGTAGGGATATTGAATAAATTATTAAAATGATATAATGATTATTTATGTGAAAAGGGATGGAATGATGACTCCAGATAGATTAGAGGGGATAGCAGTTTTTTTCAGCAATAAAAGATTGGATGGAGTGTGTATAAGTTTGGTTGTACAGATGTCTCTTATATACTGGTAAATTTGGATAGTAGTTTTCTCTGAGATGCCTGTAGTCTCAGCAGCTTTCTTCACCATTGTGTCTTGGCACAATAAGTACAACAAATACAACCATTTGTATGTGTATCTGTTTTATGTAATGTTACTTTACATTTTATCATATTTATCATTCATCCTTGTGTATCAGTAGTGCTGTAATTTAATATAAAATAAAATTAAATTAAATAAATTAATTCTTGTTTCTTATTGCAGCTGAATTTTGTGCATGCTCTACTAGTGAGCATGTTTATTTAAATATGTAAATAACGTTTGTAATCCATAATCCTTTACAACAACATTGTCTGCCTTAAACACACAAGCTGTCATAATTAGACAAATCTTCGAATGAAGCCATATCATGCAAAAAAAAATGACAAAAACCACAAATAAAAACCTCAAAATGTATATTTCTTATCAAAATAACGAAAACTTTTGCATATTTAGTCAATTTAATAAATAATACTTTTTCCAAAAATTTTGGAAAAAAAGGTACAATCCTTTTGTATAAGGATTGTGGACAATCCTCGTATACAAGGATTGTAGCCGCCAAATTCATTTGATCCCTTAGTCTTAATTTGTTGTCAACAGTTAAATTAGTTTTTATTTTTTCAAATTTACAATGGCAGGCGTTGCCGGAGTTCAAAGCGTACATACGAACGTAACATCAGTTGTGTTTCATACACGTACCGCGAGTATCTCTTCCATCCCACATTGTCATTCGTTCGAGAAACACCATTCGCGTCTTTTTCCCTTCATGATTCGAATCTTAAGACATTTTAATTCCTCGGTACGTTCCTTTGCAGCCACCAAACGCTTCCCTGGTGTTGAAAACCCGATACTACGTACTTTACAAATTCTGCCATATTTTTTGAACTGGTTTATGTTTTAAAATACGGAAACCAGTACCGAATGATACATCTAAAAACCAACAAGACAAAAGTAACCTACAACGACCGTTTTATTTTGCCGGTCATTAGGACCGTCACGAACTATAAATTTGCCGGACCTACCCGTTTTTTGGCGGTCAGGACCGGCAGGACCGACGATTTTCGCAAACTCTGAGATTTTCTTACACTTCCAGTTTGAGTTTGCTTAAAATCACTAAATAATAAAGATCTGAGATTAGTTTTTAGTATCAGAGCTAAAGTTGTTGGAGCAAACAAATCACTGGATTACTTTTTACAATAGAAAAACACTGAAAAATGCTAAATCAACTGGTACAATTTACAATTAAAGTAGTTTACATTAATATACACATCATAGAATAAATATTGTCATCTTCCGAGCTGTCACTGATAAAAAGAATGCAAGAATGAATCAAATCGAAACGCATCGAATTGCAGCCCTTGTATCGCGATACGTATCGAATCATGAGGTAGTTGTAAGTTGTATCCTTACACCACTAGGGCTAGGCAATCTTCCTGTAAAGCTTCATCTAATTTCAGGCACTTTGAATTTTCCAACCTTTTACCTGTTTCCATGGCAAAGACAGCCAATTTGAAAATTCTGAGACCCAAAATCATTTCTATGGGTGCTAGACATCCTTCTTTTAAAGTTTCATCAAATTTGAGGCACTTTGCATTTTTCCGCCTTTTTTCAGTTTCCATGGCAACGGCAGCCATTTTGAAAATTCCAAAAGATATGTGTGTGAACATCTACTTATTGTAAGTTAGATTCCTTTGAAGTAGTTGGCATTTGTTTGCAAACATTCTAAAAAAAAACATGAATAGTTGTGTTTTTCATTCGTACGGACAGACAAGGGTAAAACAATATGCCCCCAAACTTCTTGTCGTGGGGGCATAAAAATTACATATCATGATATCCTCATATTTGCAGGATTGTTTCATATCTCTTTCAAATTATTGTGAAAGTTTATAATCATTGGATATCAGTCTATAACTTCATATCAAATTCATGCTGAATTCAAAATCCAAATTGCTTCAAATTAATAAATGCACTGAAATACTCATTTCAACTTTACTGTCAAATTTGGCTTAAACTGCCAATTTTGTATTTGAGAAAATAAGTTTATGGAGTCAATTCTTAACATAGGTTTTTGTTGAAATTAGGGCAGCACTTGTAATGTATCAAAGCCATAAAAGGATACCCCACCCCAATTTTCTAAAAGGGCTCAGGTTAAATAATCTTCCCGATCAAATTTCCTGCAGCAACCATAATAGTTCATGCACTATTTCATCCAATATTCTATAAGAGCTAAAGTTAAATTATCTCCCCTGTCAAATTGTGTGCAGCAACAGTGATACTTTATGCACTAATTCAGGCTGTATGCAACAACTGTGGAATATTACATCAAAAGTCAAGGAATCATTTAGGAGGATATGCCCCCCATAAGGTACATAAATTGCTATTCCCTAATCAGGACATCCAGGCACTTCAATTAAGTAGGCAGTGAAATATGGCAGTGAAAGATTAATATTTTACTATATATCTATGTAACTTCAACTTTGATTTATTCGTTCATTTTTCAAGATATTTTAATAAAACTCAGAATATAGATTGAAATCGTCAAAAACACTGAAGATATTACAATCTTAAAATTCAATTTTTTACATAGATTACTTAGGTAAACATCGATTGTTTCACCTCGCTGTATTGGGGTGCTAGATGAAAACCATCTGATTTGACTGGCCAATCCAGTACTGTGATGTCAAGGCGGGTAAGAGAATATACCCCCAAAACAACTTTGTTAGCAGGAGATATATAGAACACAAAAGCATTTAATGATATATGCAAAACTGTGGAGGTATGATTTCTGTATAAGCTAAGAACTGATAGTTCATATAGTCCTCAAATTGGACTTTTGGCAGCATATTTTCTGGAAGTGTATACAACATATTTTCTTTCACAATATATATGAAATTGCATACCATTTTATTCTTACACATTACTCCTAAGTACATGAAAATATATAAAGCAATCACAACAATACGCTATTTCACAATACAATGCATATATGTATTCAACTAAGAATAAATGTTTTTTGTTTTGTATAAATGACTACTCTTAATTCAAAACTTTAATACTGTAAATTAGGCAAAACAATTGTGAATTTCTGTTTAGGTTTAAAATAAGGTTGGCGTGTCAGTTAATTGATTCAACACTAATAGATTAAACACTTCAGATAAAAATCGTTCCATGAAAGTATTTCAAAAAAAATCTAAATGGCACCAGGGTGCACAAGCCGAGTTGCAACTTCAAATATTATGTGACCAAGGTAATGTGAAGACCCGAATATTTCTAAAATTGTCTATTTATTCTCTTTCCTACCTAATATAAAAAAATTCAGAGAATTCAAAAAGGTCTATTTTCTAGTTTCATGTCTAGACATTTCAATATATAAATCTGTTTTCAGTCACTGTGACCTTAACTGACCTTGACCTTTGACCTACTTCCTCCAAAATCAATTGGGTTCCTCCCCTCCTGGTATCTAACAACATATCCAAGTTTCATTTCGATTGGATTTAGACTTTTTGAGTTATCATCCAGATACCAAATTTTTCTGAAATTTTCGGTCTATTTTTGGTAACTGTGACCTTGACCTTTGACCTACTTTCTCCAAAATCATTAGCTTTCCTCCCTTCCTGGTATCCAATAGGGTTCTTCCCCTCCTAGTACCCAACAATATATCCAAGTTTTATTTCAATAGGATGAAAACTTTCTGAGTTATCATCTTGAAACCAAATTTTTCAAAAATTTTCAGTCTATTTTCGGTCACCGTGACCTTGACCTTTGACCTACTTCCTCCAAAATCAATAGGGTTCCTCCCCTCCTAGTACCCATAAATATATCCAAGTTTCATTTCAATAGGATGTAAACCTAATGAGTTATCATAAGGAAACCAAATTTTTATCAAATTTTCAGTCTATTTTTGGTCAGTGTGACCTTGACCTTTGACCTACTTTCTCCAAAATCAATAGGGTTCCTCCCCTCCTAATACCCAACAACATATCCAAGTTTCATTTCAATTGGATGTAAACTTTTTTGAATTATCATCCAAAAACCAAATTTTTCTCAAATTTTCAGTCTATTTTCGGTCACCGTGACCTTAACCTTTGACCTACTATCTCCAAAATCCTCCCCTCCTGGTACCCAACAATATATCCAAGTTTCATTTCAATTGGACGTAGACTTTTTAAGTTATCATCCGGAAACCAATGTTTGATGCCCGCCTGCCCGCCTGCAACACCAAACCAATAGCCGAGTTCAACCTTGTTGCAACTCGGCTAAAAAACATTAATACATGACAACAAGAGTGTCACTATGAATAAATTGAATGAACTAAACCCAAGTGTTCAAGTTATCAGTCAATTGAATAATTAATGATATGTTTGTGTGACCTCATATATAAATTTGTTTTCATGATTATCAATAGCTAATACATGTATATTTATAATCACAGGAAACACAAACACCTATGTAATCTCAATTTTTCATCATTGGAATGACATATTCCCCTTCATGACAAACGATGGGTTGGAAAAATTTCGCTTTCAAGTCTTAGGGGACTTGATCCCTATGCAAAAAGTCGACTAAGATAGTAGTCCTTTCGAGCTTTCTGTAAGTTTGGTCTTGTGCTTTAAAGTATACATATACATGTGAGAACTTGGAATATTTATCTCTAAAATTTTACTTGTGGCTTTTGTAAGTGTTGAGCAAAACCATCTTTACATCTAACATGTCTAATATTTAATAGGTTTTATTACACAAACCTTTCCTCCAGATGCACACAGTGAACCATCAGGTGAAACAGTAACGGTATTAAGGTAACCAGCATGACCAATATGATTTGTCTTCAGTTTACAATTTGTCAAATTCCAAACCTGTAACAATTATCATGTAAACAGATTAATTCATAAACCTCAAAATATGCACTATCTAGTCGACTTGGACATTCTGTAAGTGAGTCACAAAAGGCTGATCTGAGTGATATATGATTATACTTGTGTACTATAATGCCAAGAACTATTTATAATTAGTTCTATACAGTACAGGTCTGTTAAGATTATGGTGCTATAGGAAAACAACAGTTAATGTATGGTGAATTGAGTTTATGTATACAGACAAGTTCCTAGTTGACTTGAAAAGTATCAAGCCTTTTCTCAAAATACATGTATTTTCAAGCAAGATCTACCAGAAGATAGATATTTTCATATCAACAATTCTCAAGAACACCTTTCATAAGGCAATAAGAAAATAATTCCTATATTCTCATCCATTTTTTTCCCTCAAAATTTGTGGAGGGTGTGCAAATTTGATTTCATATTTTTCTTTATCAAATTTTGTGAAAAATGCCGTCATTTTAAAAGAAATTTACCCAAATTGACCAAAAATCAGAATAAAATTTATTGAGGTGGGTGGAAAAAATAGGGGGTGTGATTTAATGAGGATCTAGGATATTTTTTATTATGGCTTAAATTATTCCACAATACATTTACAGGTCCAGAATTAGAGATTCCTTTACTGTAGTTAACTCATTCAACATTTATGAAGTTGTAAACGTTGCTTTTACATTTCCTGTTTGTTGTGTTAGAATTTTTCCTATTATATCACTGTGAATGCTTACATTTTGACTGTTTCTGTGTAATTGTTCAAAATGTGAACTATAAAGAATGACTTGGGCCATACCATATTCACATAAGGCCAAATAAAACTAGAGGCTCAGAGACTGAGCCTGTATCGCTCACCTGGTAAAATGCTTCTACACCATACACAACTAAACAAGATGTTTCCTTACCAATGGGGTCAAATGTTTAGCTATGTTCTTCATTAGCACCCATTTTTTTTGTCTTATCCTATTGAAATGAATAATTTTTGCAAAGGACCTTCTACCCAAAAAATTTCGGCAACCTAAGTAAAGGACCTTCCATAAATAATTCCTGTAAAGTTTGGTTCAATTTGCTTCAGTAGCGTCAGAGGAGATAGCAAATATATGCTTTTCCCATAGGGTCCCATGTTAAACTATGTTCTGGGCTTACGGCCATGTTTTTTCACGGAACGAAAAAATTTTCGGCAAACTAAGAAAAGGACCTTCCATATATCATTCCTGTAAAGTTTGGTTCAATTTGCTTCAGTAGCTTCAGAGGAGATAGTCAATATATGATTTTCGCATAGGGTTCCATGTTTAAATATGTTCTGTGCTGGCGGCCATGTTTTTTCGTGGATCGAAAAAATTTTGGCAAACTAAGTAAAGGACCTTCAATACATCATTCCTGTAAAGTTTGGTTCCATTTGCTTCAGTAACCTCAGAGGAGATAGCAAATATTTGCTTTTCCCATAGGGTCCCATGTTAAACTATGTTGTGCGCTGGTGGCCATGTCTTTTCACGGACCAAAAAAATTAGCAAACTTATTAAAAGACTTTCCATACATCATTCCTGTAAAGTTTGGTTCTATTTGCTTCAGTAACTTCAGAGGAGATAGCAATATTTGCTTTTCCCATAGGGTCCCATGTTAAACTAT
>MJUU01036019.1:61568-72479 GCA_002080025.1 Modiolus philippinarum
CACGGATCGAAAAAATTTCGGCAAACTAAGTAAAGGACCTTCCATACATCATTCCTGTAAAGTTTGGTTCCATTTGCTTCAGTAACTTCAGAGGAGATAGCAAATATATGCTTTTCCCATAGGGTCCCATGTTAAACTATGTTATGCGCTGACCGCCATGTTTTTTCACCGATCGAAAAAATTTCGGCAAACTAAGTAAAGGACCTTCCATACATCATTCCTGTAAAGTTTGGTTCCATTTGCTTCAGTAACTTCAGAGGAGATAGCAAATATATGCTTTTCCCATAGGGTCTAATGTTAAATCTAAGTTCAGCGCTGGCGGCCATGTTTTTTGGCGGATCGGAAACATTTCGGCAAATTTAGTAAAGGACCTTCCATACATCATTCCTGTAAAGTTTGGTTGAAATTGGTCCAGTGGTTTCAGAGGAGATAGCCAAAATGTGAAAAGTTTACGGATGACGATTACAGACGACAAGTGATGGCAAAAGCTCACATGGCCTATGGCCAGGTGAGCTAAAAAGAGTTTAGCTTCTCAGGCCCTGCCGCATCCCCTGAAATGGCCCTGCATTTCTGCTTTTTATCTCCCGAAAATCTTATTTTTTCCATGTCTGTCCGACATCGGTTTCCGGTAACAAAAATCACCTGAGTGTTTGGCGTGAAGGTGAAAAACATGGTTCAAACAGCCCTTTATTGACACTGATCAATGTAAAAATGGCTACTGATGAAAACAACAGGGATTTTCTTGCAGAATTTCTCGCTCCAGGAATGTTTTAAAGAGGTAAAACATGTGAAAAAAATAAAAAGCTTCCGCCCTGCCACATTCCTTTTTGAAAAAAAGTGCCTGAGAATCTAATGATTATTTTTACATCGCCTAACATAACCAATCTTCTTACTGATAGATCTATTATACCTTGACAACTTTGTCCCAACCACAGGAAACAATTATGGGATTTGCTGTATTTGGTGAAAATCTAACACAGGATACCCAATCAGTATGACCCTCATCCTGTAACATAAAAACATTTACATGTATTAAAAAGTTTAAAATTTACCTAAATACACATAAATTTGCTTTCTATTCTGTATGGCCAACACCTCCATGAAGCCATGTATTGTGTTGTCAGGCCACAGTTGCAGTGCAGTGATTAGATCATTCCTGTGTTAGGCCAGAATTTCAATCAGCCAAAGTGGTCATTTAGTGCAATTAAGAATTTGCCATTCACCACAGAAGAATCATACATACAAGTACATGTTTATACATACAAGTACATATATCTGTTTCATTAATATGTCATACTTCTTTTTTTAAAAACGCCTGATGTTCAAAGTGTTTAATATTTTGCACATCAAAGAGGTACTGTAAATTCACCAACCATTAAAATTATCTACATGTAAGACACATTGCTACGGTTTTTAGAATGTTTTTGTGGAGGGAAGTTTTACCTTTTATTTCTTAGTGTATTTTGTTTTTTTTCTCATACATCAAATTGGCCATTGGAGCTAATTCTTTTAGGCCATATTGGACAATCTTTTGTACCATGTAATTGCCACATAAGACAATCAATGCAACCGGCCAGTGTGGCTACATTTAGCACACTCAATTGTTTGCTTTTTTGATTGCTCATTTGTTAAGCCTATTTTAATTTCATCCCTCAAGAAATTTCATGGCAGTGCCCAAAATGAAGTGGACATTTTAAGCTAGATTCATCTGATCAGACCATACTGATTTTGACTTTTCCAAAACTGACTCAGTGTGACAAGTGCTGTTAACAGAGCAGGACATACTTACCTTCCAGACTATGTGATGTCATTCTCGGTTTTTAAGGGAGTTCACACTGCCAGTGGTTTAGTTTTTTGTTGTCTTGTTAAAATTAAGTTTTGTCTTTGTTAGTTATGTTTGTGGTACCGATGTTTGAGTGATTACAACATGTACAAAACTTTTTTTAATTTTTTTTTTTAAATAACCTTAGTACTGTTTGATTGTTAGAGAAGTTACAGTTACAGTTTTGTCTCAGGGTTAGCAAATGACATTAACCAACAGTCTGTGCCAAAAACTTTTTCATTCACTAGCCCTAAGGGGCTAGTAAGGTCCTGTGTTGTACTAGCCCGAACTCAATTTCACTAGCCCTTATAGAAGATTCTTTGTTAATAAGGTACAATTTTAACTAGCCCACCGGGCTAGTGACTTCAAATTTTTACTAGCCCGAGACTGATTTTACTAGNTGTGACAAGTGCTGTTAACAGAGCAGGACATACTTACCTTCCAGACTATGTGATGTCATTCTCGATTTTTAAGGGAGTTCACACTGCCAGTGGTTAAGTTTTTTGTGTTGTCTTGTTAAAATTAAGTTTTGTCTTTGTTAGTTATGTTTGTGGTACCAATGTTTGAGTGATTACAACATGTACAAAACCTTTTTTTTTTTTTAAATAACCTTAGTACTGTTTGATTGTTAGAGAAGTTACATTTACAGTTTTGTCGACAGGGTTAGCAAATGACATTAACCGTTACCAATTAGCTACCTCTGATCTTTCAAAAACATGTATGCCTCACTGATCATGTGACGGGTGTTGTTAATAGTGCAGGACATGCTTACCCTTCCTGAGCAGCTGATGTCACTCTCAGTTTCATGCGAGTTCACAATGTGAGTGATTTGGTTTTGAAGGCTGTGTTTTTATTTCTGTGCTTTGTGGCTGTCTTACGTCATTGTTTTCTCTGTTCTGGTTTTCGCCATGTCTTTGGACACCACTCCTTTGTTCCTTCGGTATTCTACTGCCATTGTTTCATTTCCCAAACTTAACTTTTTTTTTAACAAGTGTCCGGCTGCTTTCTTACCTGAATAGTGTATTTACAAACTCCAAGTGTATTCCATAATTTTACAGTCTTGTCTCTTGAACCCGAAACAATCTGTCTATTGTCTGCAGAGAAAGCTACACTGATGACATCTTTTTCATGGTTAGAAAACTGACGTGTTGTGCATGCTCTGAAAAAGAAAAGTGGTTTTCACACAAAATGATACTGAAAACCTTGGTCCAAAATGCACTATAGTTTAGCAGTTTAAACCCTTTCAACATAGATACCTGTACAGTGAATACCTAGTTCTTTCTTCAAATATAAGATAGGTCACTTAAATTCCATTATGTGCTGTAAACATATTGACATAACCATGATAACGGACTTCGCAAAATACATTCAAGAATTGGACATTCGGTTTGCCAATTCCCCAAGGATGTTAAATCTGCCAATTCCCAAAGAAGTATTGGACGTAAGCATCATTTGGTAGACAGAAAATATCCAAACCCAAAATATATGGTGTAAAGACCATTTAAATTTTTAAAGTGATACTAATTTGAGTATCAGGAGCTTTCCATTTTTGCCCGGTACAGCTCCAAGGATGCATTTTACACCAACACGGCCATTATTTACTCCAAGTTATTGTTCTTCATACTGGCTAAGCTTAGAAATAATGTTGAAATTTAGGGCCAACACTTCACACCTTTTTTTTGTATCAGCTCGACCACCAAACTGTCAGATAGTATCAGTTTTGTCCATCAGACCAACACATTTTATGAAGACTGACTTCAAAAGTAAACGTTTTAAAATCAACAATTCTTTGAATTTTCATACATGCCATATGGAAACTGTATTATTGCAGCATTAGAAAATTACCTTGGAAAAAATCTCATCAAAATTGCTAGCAAGCACAAGAATCCTGTACATATGCATGCTATATGGTGGGATGTTCCTCACTGTGTTGGCGACCGTACAGTGACCCTTACATGCTTTGTTTTGGGTCGTTTCAACCTGGAGATGGGATTTTGTCTCCTTGACATTTACCTCATTTCATGTCTTTTTCATATAACAAATCTGGTTCTACATTTTTATGGCATGATACTTACGTACTAAGATCCCACAAGCGAAGAGTTTTGTCCCAGGATCCAGATAATGCAAACTGACCATCTGATGACATAACAACATCCGAGATGAAATGGCTGTGTCCTTTCATTCTTCTTAGTGGCTTTCCATATTCAGTGTCATCTCTGACCAATTTCCACATAATTAAGGTCTTGTCTGAATTAGAAAATCATTTTACATCAGTCAAAGTTCACAAAAACCATAGATGCCAATCCCTTTTGGCCTCAATCAGTAACCATCAACTGAATTTTCAGTAATTTTGGTGTTCTTTCAGTAATCATTGAAAAATATTTCTCTTTACAGAAATTACCGAGTGGTTGCAAAATATTGTGCAAATCACAGAATATCTAACTAAATCTTGTACATGATTTGCTTAAAAAAAATCATGCATTATTGATCTGTTGTGACCAAAAGAATATTTTTTTTCCGTTCTATTGTTTGTGGTGTCCAGCACTGATAAGTTGAAGACAGATTGACAGACAGGTATAGTAAAAACTATACACCCTTCCAATTTTTATCTAAACATTCATGACGTTGTGTTCATCATAATAATTTGAACCCAGAAAATTTACACTCGGAACAATTGAAATATTCAATGCTCAATGGAATATCCTGCGTGGAAATGTTAGCCTTTCGTCTACTTTTTTGCAGCAGACGGTCCATCAGAGTGCATTGTGACAAGGTTGGCAACTTTCAACTTTTCAGATATAGATGAGGCCACTTAAACCCCATAGAAAAGGTCCAAATACCCAAAGGAACATCCGTTTTGTAATTAAGAGAACGAGTGCAGAACAACAATGAAAGAAATCCACGATTTGCATACTTAAACAGTGGCTATCGAAAATCTGTAATGATTGGACTAATGAGCGTGATGTCATAATTTTTACCCCAAATCAGTGAAAATTACAGAGAAGGGTTAGCATCTATGAAAACTTCCTTTCAATGAAATCAATGCAAAGTTCGAATGTAGCTATTTCACCATGTTCACCTAGAGGAAAAACAAATTGATACAGAAAATTGGTTCAGCCAGTCCATTTGTGTAATAACACAGATCTTCAAAAGAGCTCAACTCTAGATTGTACATAATTTATATCAAACTGCACAATTGTTGTTGGGAAGCAATTCTACAGACCAAAGAGCTACAGAATTTCCCCATAAAAAACTTGACATTTCAGAAGGCTGTAGGAAGCAGATGCTTGTCAGGCATATATTCAATCAGCGCAATATGGAACCCCATACCAAAGTCACATACACAATTTCAAGTGGCAGTGATTTGTAGTTGCTGAGAAAAGTGTTATGAATATTTTTACCATTGACAGTAATAGTTGGAAATATTCCAAGTCAGTAGACAGGAAGTAGATGTCCAACAGACCTGAATTTGATAAGCGCAATTTGGAACCACATACTATAGTCACAGGCAAAATTTCAAGTAGCTGTAATTTGTAGTTGCTGAGAAATAAGTTAACAAAAAAAGGAACAGACAACAACGATGAAGAAGACTAAAGTGATCCATATAAATGTGGCCACACAATAAATATATATGGAAGGTAGCAGATGAAGTACTTGTATATTATGTAACAAAATACATAACTGAGACAGTCTGTAGCTTGTGCAAGTATTCCTTCAGAGCTGTGGAACTATGCATTACTGTTTTTGATAATGTGAAATTGGTTGCTCAATGGTCTGCAATGGAACTAACAAACATAAGCACAAGGACCATAAGAGCTTTAATTTTGCCAAGATCAGCTATATTGTGTACTGGTAGGTAACTGGATTTGGATATCGGCATGATCAAAACCAAAAGAATTCACTCTACATAACCAATTTGCCAAATCAGTTAAAAAGTAAAGCCTTAATTTACAGTACAGCCAGAGACTTACCATGATAAATCACTGTGATAGACATATCACTCTGCTTAGTGAAATGTGTATATTTTATTTCCTGTTTGAGCTAAATACATGATTTCTTTTGCATTTAGAGTGATGCACTCTACCACTTGACATGCAAAAGAAATTATGGGAATAGATCAATCAGGAAAAAAGATATAGTTATTTAAAAATTTATAGTGATATGTCTATCACAGTGATTTATCATGGTAAGTCTCTGGCTGTACTATACTGTGGGCAGGGGTTAAAAAATTTTCCAGAACCTTACTGGTCCAGGACTTGTAGCTCAAAGAAATTCACTGGTCCTGACCACATTTTCAGTGGTCCGTACAGACTGGCCCAAAGTTTGAAGCAAGTCCGAGACCACAATTTTTTTTTCATTTCCCATAGGGTAAAATAGTAACTTTTATCAAGGATTATACAAAAATTCTATGCTGTAAAGTTAATTATTTTTTACCTATATACCAATTCATCCTTTGACTGGTATCATATATAAAATTCACAAACTTCTACCAGATCCTTTTTCCTTGACAGCCCACAACATTAAAGTACCAAAATTGATAAGTCCAGAGAGTTCAGAAGATGAAAATTTTCCTACTCTCTCTACCTGTCCTTAATACAAGTTGCTGGTCAAATATAATGGAGACCTTTGTGATACAATACATTTGAAGCCTGTTCTTGCCCTGAGCACAGAAAAAAATGAGAAATTCATATAAATGACCAAGGAAAATTGCACCAAAAAACGCTAGGAACAAGATTCGAAGGATAACGAGAACATGCAAGATGAAAACTGTGAACTCGGGCCTGGACGTCATTTTACTAAAGTTACGTTACTAACGTTATTGGATGTGGTTTGTTTCCATTGATTTATTCACTTTACCTTTTTGGGGCCATTTAGGGCTTACTTTATGGTGTGAGGTTCCTCACTGTGTTGAAGACCATACGGTGACCCCTAGATGTTTTGTTTTTGGTCGTTTTACCTGGATATGGGATGTTGTCTCCTTGACATTTACCCCATTTCCTTTCTTTTTCATAATTATAAGTAACTTACGACCAACGTAATGATTCACGACTTTTGATAAAACCACTGAAACACGAAATGACATCATGTTGATCAACTTTAGTTTTACGCTTATATTATAGATAGGGATTTCCTGTTGCTGTCAAGCGCGAAGAAGATCAGTCTTCAATGCGCTTGAAAGTAAGGATCAATCAATATGTTTTCAAAGTTTATAATTGAGTTGAATCAATGAAAAAGTAAACAATGTGAAACGTGAAGTCAATCATTTCCTCTGATTTTTCACTGGTCCGTCAGACCTTTTGAATGGTGTTATGCACTGGTCCACAGTTTAAATTCCCAGGTCCCGGACCAGTGGATTTGTTAACCCCTGGGGCCCCATCATAATATTCCCTGCAGTGGTAAATTGACACACACGATGGTGATAGTATGTACTTTGATTTAACAATTTGAGTTAACACATTGAAATGCCTCCCTTCTAAGTTCTGGCTTCTGCAGCAGTGGGCCCGGGCCGGGCTGAGGAAAATAAACTGAAGGCACAACTTAACGAGTTAACACAACAGAATGAATGAACAGAATTTTTCGATGGGGTCGATACTTACTGAGCTAATGAAATCTTAAGCCTGAGATAATCGATCTGTTGAACACAAATATATGCATAAAAAAAGACTGTAACTGTACTTATAAGCATCGTATTTACCACGGGATGCAGAGAGCACCAGATCAGGATATTGTGGATTTGTGGCTATCTGCGTAACCCATCCGTCGTGCCCTTTAAGGGTCCCTCTAAGTGTCATTTGCTCCGCCATATTTTGAATTTATTTATTGTACTATAGTACGATTGGTGTGGATTTTTTGTTTAACTTATTTAGTTCGCCATGAACTATGACGGGCCCACCGGAAAAGGAAGTTGATTAAATTTGTTGGTTGTCTCGCTTGCTTCTTCTAGTTGCCAATAGATGTCACTTTGCAAAATGAATAAGATACCAGAAAACTAATCATGAACCAGCTCATTTTGTAGATTAAATAATTATTCACGAAATTATAAAAATAGTAGATGAACAATCTACATGAGTAAACATTAATCATATCTAATCGTTTCAGTATAAATATAGCTATGGTATGAGATAGGATTATTTATGATAGTGACGTCATATCGGGAAGGACGAACACGGCCATTTTGTCGGCGCTTGATGTGCTGAGACTTGAAGAAACATCAAATTTTGAAGTAAAAAAGCGCCACACACAAGCAAAACATAAAAATAAATAGTCATCCATAAGTCGTTCGGAATGAGCTTAGTTGAAGATCGCCAAACGGCCAAAGAACTTGACACATGGATCGAACAACTATACGATTGCAAACAACTCACTGAAAATCAAGTCAAAACATTATGTGAAAAGGTATTTTGCCCAAAATAAAACAAATTTATGTCGTAAATATCTGCATGCTGCGGCAATAAAGACTAATCTTTAAAACAATAATTTTGTTTTGAGTCGTTGTAAAGTCCAGGCAACAAAATATTTAGTTGCAAAAGAAGTCAACATTTTGTATGGCAACCAGTGGCAGTGAACCGCATTTGTTAGAACTTAGCTTAATGTGTAGTAGAACAAACAGAAGGGATACTGGGAAGTTCAGTCGGATTCACATTATAGATTAAGGTTAAAGGCCCCTTTTTTAGTTCAATGTTAATCCTATGGAAATTTTATGTAAAATCCCTAGCCTTAACGGCTTGTTGGTTCTTCACCAATTTTTGTTTACAGATAGCTGTTTCATTTATGCATACAAAGCTACCATTCGTTGCAAGTTTTATCAACAAACGAATGAGTTATTTATGATAATCAATATAAAAAACGGCAAATCATTTGAGCAGACCACATTTTTGTCCCAGAAAACATCCAACTACCACAAATTTTTCAAGATTTTTTCTGCAAAATCACTAAATTTGTTGATACCGGCATAAAATGATGGTAGCTTTGCATGGGCAATTGTCTCAATAATTTGCAGATAACTTTTTGGAATAAATCAACAAGCCGTTAAGGCTGGGGGTTTTACACAAAATTCCCATAGGTTTATATAAATTAACACTGAACTGAAAAGGGGACCTTTAACCTTAACCACATTGCATATTCTGATTGATGTTATATCCTGGGTAAGTCGGTAGGTATCGGGTCCGTTCGCCTTAATTACATGTTCGCCCTGGGTTCGTTCGCCCCTTGAGTTCGTTCGCCCTATTTTTTTCATAAAAGGTATAAAGCTTAATCCTGGTACTACAACTTATGTTATAAATTTTCATTATATATCAGTTATAAAGTCAATCTCAAACTTTGAAATGTGTTAATTATTTAGTCACAAGGGATTAAAAAATGATTAATGTCCTTAATCAGGGCTCATCACATTTCAAAAGAACAGGGAGACTTGAAGTCTCCCTGAGGGTAGAAATAGGGAGACTTCAGGTCATGACAGGGAGACTTGTTTGCATGTATCCGCAACTGAATTTTCAAGACTTTTGTATTTGATTTACATATACACTTATTCAACAATGGCAATAAATCAGTTTTAATCATGAAAATACCATTGATATTTCAAGATCTACAATATAGATTTTATATAAAAAAATAGGATTTTAGCTACTTATCAATTTTATGTTTCTTTCACCCAAAAGCTTAAATTATGGTTGGAGGAGCTCCTGCATTTCGGTTAGATTTACATGACATAAATTTTCTTTTATTTATCCTCTTTAGTAAATGGGTAGTTTATCATTCAGTGATTCAGCAGTTGCTAATCTGCTTCATTCTTTTTTGAATGGTTCTCCAAATATTAGAGGGATATAAATAGATTGTTTACGTTTGTGGACATTCTTTATATAGACCACTTCGGGTTTGAACTGTAGTTGAAACATAAATATTTAGCACAATTTCCAATGATTTTTTTTAATAAATGTATACTACAAAGTCAATAAGACTTGATTTTAAAGCCATGAGATGTAGTAAACTGTCTTTGAGCTTTGCAAACACAGGAATAAGCATTAGAAATCTTATCAATTTACTTCCTTGTTACCGGAAATAGAAAGGGTTATAATTAGAAGTGTCAAAATGCTCAGGCTACTTGAAATCGCTTTTGGGGGCAACTTTAGGCGACTTGAGGCACAACAGGGCGACTTAATCGCCCAGTTTGGTGAGCCCTGCTTAATTTGATTTGTTTTTATTTATTAATCATTAGTCTAAATAAAAGTGACAACAAAAGTACTTTTGAATGTAATTAGATGTTGATCAGGTAAAATTATTTAGTCTTTTAATTTTACCGATTGGCCATTAATTTTCTTTGATGTATTTATAATATTGATAATCAGCTTGGATATGTACAATCAATGCAAGAAGCCTGGTAGACATAAAAGGAGACTTATTTCACAACTTGACTCCTTTGATCTTGAGTGTGTTTTTACAAATAGAAAATATATGAAAAAAAATAAAACAAAACTGAAACGACAGTGAAAAATTAACAAAACAAAGAAGATACCCAAGGAAAAGTTACATTTATTATTTTTTACTTTCAAATCACACTAGGTGAAAAAATGCAAAAAATAACATACTTGGTGGCTTCAATTAATGAAGAGCAACAATAAAAACGTATGGTTGAATATTGTTTAGGCCGGTTGAGAAAAATGCCAAGTAACATGGGATAATGTTTTTTTTTCGGGTTCTGGATAATGTATAAGAAAAGTCTCTGTTTTATATACTTGATTTCTGCTGTTCATCCACCATATCGCCAGATTGTTTTACTTCCAATACTCTTCTTGTTTTTTGATAAATTGTGCAAGTAAATTACTATTTCTGCTTTATTGTATGTTTATTCTCAACAATTTTGTTAAAACATGATTATTACCAAATATATAGGGCGAACGGATCCAGGGCGAACGGGTACCAGGGCGAACAGCTAATAGGGCGAACGGACCCGGATTCAAGTCGGTATCAGGTCAACAGGTCAAGTGACTAATGTTGTGGGCAGCCCTAGATCGAATTATCTGTCGTTTACAAAGCTACTTTTATCATCCTATGTTTAAATTTACTGATCTGACTTATTTTAACAGTGTTCT
>MJUU01036019.1:76549-101934 GCA_002080025.1 Modiolus philippinarum
ACCTTAACCACATTGCATATTCTGATTGATGTTATATCCTGGGTAAGTCGGTAGGTATCGGGTCCGTTCGCCTTAATTACATGTTCGCCCTGGGTTCGTTCGCCCCTTGAGTTCGTTCGCCCTATTTTTTTCATAAAAGGTATAAAGCTTAATCCTGGTACTACAACTTATGTTATAAATTTTAATTATATTTCAGTTATAAAGTCAATCTCAAACTTTGAAATGTGTTAATTATTTAGTCACAAGGGATTAAAAGTTGATTAATGTCCTTAATTTGATTTGTTTTTTATTTATTAATCATTAGTCTAAATAAAAGTGACAACAAAAGTAAATTACTTTTGAATGTAATTAGATGTTGATCAGGTATAATTATTTAGTCTTTTAATTTTACCGATTGGCCATTAATTTTCTTTGATGTATTTATAATATTGATAATCAGCTTGGATATGTACAATCAATGCAAGAAGCCTGGTAGACATAAAAGGAGACTTATTTCACAACTTGACTCCTTTGATCTTGAGTGTGTTTTTACAAATAGAAAATATATGAAAAAAAATAAAACAAAACTGAAACGACAGTGAAAAATTAACAAAACATAAAGAAGATACCCAAGGAAAAGTTACATTTATTATTTTTTACTTTCAAATCACACTAGGTGAAAAAATGCAAAAAATAACATACTTGGTGGCTTCAATTAATGAAGAACAACAATAAAAACGTATGGTTGAATATTGTTTAGGCTGGTTGAGAAAAATGCCAAGTGACATGGGATAATGTTTTTTTTTCGGGTTCTGGATAATGTATAAGAAAAGTCTCTGTTTTATATACTTGATTTCTGCTGTTCATCCACCATATCGCCAGATTGTTTTACTTCCAATACTCTTCTTGTTTTTTGATAAATTGTGCAAGTAAATTACTATTTCTGCTTTATTGTATCTTTATTCTCAACAATTTTGTTAAAACATGATTATTACCAAATATATAGGGCGAACGGACCCAGGGCGAACGGGTACCAGGGCGAACAGGTAATAGGGCGAACGTGAATCAGGGCGAACGGACCCTGATTCAAGTCGGTATCAGGTCAACAGGTCAAGTGACTAACGTTGTGGGCAGCCCTAGATCGAATTATCTGTCGTTTACAAAGCTACTTTTATCATCCTATGTTTAAATTTACTGATCTGACTTATTTTAACAGTGTTCTTCCCAGGATCTTGTGATTGAGTGGGGGCAATTTGCCGAGCAATGCGAGGCGTCGCGTAATATGATCTGTGTCACCAAAACGTCTGCATAACCTGCCACTATCATGGAAAGATATCGTTTGATATATTTTTTCATAGGTATCTTTTGAGTGACATTCTCAAGCATATTAACTCCAGTCATTTAGTTTCTTCTGCCATTTGATCAGTCTGTGCCAAAAACTTTCTCATTAAGTAGCCCTAGGGGGCTAGTAAGGTCTCGTGTTTTACTAGCTCGACTCAGTTTCACTAGCCCTTATAGAAGATTCTTTGTTAATAAGGTACATTTTTAACTAGCCCACCGGGTTAGTGACTTCAAATTTTTACTAGCCCGAGACTGATTTTACTAGTCCCGGGCGTAGGGCTAGTGGCTAAAGGCACAGACTGTTTGATATATCTTTTTATCATGCTTATGTTATTGGAATGCAGAATTTCAACTAGTTTTTCATTCCTTGTACCTTTGACATGCTTAGAGCAAACAAAGGAAACCACGGGAATTGCTAGTGCAAATGCTAGAGGATATACTAATGTATGTAATGTATCAACTAAATGACCCTCCCCTTTTTGTGTGCAATCAAAAACGAGTTTCTCCTACACTCTTTTCTAGAGAAAGGTCATATCAGTGGGAAAGACTCAATGGGAAAAGTTTGTCACTAAATTTAGCTCTCAAATTATTTAGTTTAATCAAGTTTTATCTTGTGTATACCATCAATATACAATTTAAGAATCTCTGATTTTGTCGCTGGATGAAAACATCTCATATTTATTCATTAAACTTAAGGAGTGAGATGAAAAAGTAAACAACAGGACATTAATATTTTATTACTACGTGCAATGTCTATGCAGTGAATTAAAGATTCATTTTCACTTCGTGTACACTGGAAGTCGCCACTGATTTTTATTTTTTAAAATTGTGCAATCGCTTCCAATTTGGATGCAGTGGAATTTTGGCTGGGTGTCGCCTGTGCGTGCATAAAAACACCTACCGGTAGAAATTTTAACTATTTTCCTTCAATTTAAACACAGTTTCAAGTGCCCTAAATATTAAATATCCCTTCTATGCCTCCATTCAAAGTTCGAGCATTTCTCTTCTCATTGACCTGGTGCCATTTGAATATTGAAATTGCAATTGTCACATGATAAAATAAGTTCAAGATCGTACACAGAAAAGACACGTTTTTTCACACTAAGATTTCTGGTCAAATACGTGGAACTTAAACGAAAATACCAGAATCCATTTTCAGATTACTTTTATCACGTGACAATTTCAATTTTCAAAATGGCACCAGGTCAATGAGAAGAGATACGCTTGAACTTTGAATGGAGGCATAGATGGGATATTTCATAATTACGGCACTTGAAACTGTTAAAATTGAAGGAAAATAGTTCCGGTTCAGGTGCATATCAAATTTTAAAAATCAAAAATAAATTAGTTTTAATCATTAAAACATTATATTCATCTAATGATATGAATTTAATTTTAATTTAAATTTTATAATTCATAAATTGTGTTAATATTTATCCCTTTTTAGCTCGCAGGGACGAATGTCCGGAGAGCTATTGTCATACCCCCGGCGTCGGCGTCGTCGGTGTCGTCAGCAAAAACTTTAACCTTGCTTATGGAATGGAGACCTGAAGAGATAGGATGTTGATATTTAGTATGCGGCTTCTTTGTGACGAGAGCTTTCTTGTGGTACCATATTTGTAGACATTTTGACCTTGACCTTGCCCCTAGGACAATATATAAAAAACTTTAACCTTGCCTCTAGAAGGCGGGCTTTTAGTGATAGGGTGTTCATATTTGGTATGTGAATTGCTTATGATGAGAGCTTTCTAGCGGTACCATATTTGTAGACATTTTGACCTTGACCTTTCCCTGAGGGCAATTTTTGAAAAACTTTAACCTTGCCTCTAGAAGGTAGGCTTTCAATGGTAGGGTGTTCATATTTGGTATATGACTTGCTTATGATGAGAGCTTTCTAGTGGTACCTAATTTGTAGACATTTTGAAATTGACCTTTCCCAGAGGGCAATTTTTGAAAAACTTTAACCTTGCCTCTAGAGGGTAGGCTTTTAGTGGTAGGGTGTTCATATTTAATATGTATATTCCTTGTGATGAGAGCTTTCTTCTGGTAGTTACTGGTACCATACTTGTAGACATTTTGACCTTGACTTTGCCCTGAGGGCAATTTTTGAAAAACTTTAACCTTGCTTCTAGAAGGATTGCTTTTAGTGGTAGGGTGTTTATATTTGGTATGTAACTTTCTTGTGATGAGAGCTTTCTTCTGGTACCATGCTTGTAGACATTTTGACCTTGACCTTGCCCTGAGGGCAATTTGTAAAAAACTTTAACCTTGCCTCTAGAAGGTAAGCCTTTAGTGGTAGGGTGTATATATTTTGTATGTGACTCTCTTATGGTAAGAGCTTTCTTGTGGTACCATGTTTTTAGACATTTTGACCTTGACCTTGCCCTGAGGGCAATTTGTTAAAAACTTTTAATTTTGCTTCTAGAATTAAGTTGTTTAGTGATAGGGTGTTAATATTTGATATGTGACTTTCTTGTGAAGAAAGCTTTCTAATGGTATCATATTTGTAGACATTTTGACCTTTACCTTCCCTGAGGGCAATTTTTTAAAAACTTTTAATTTTGCATCTAGAATTAAGTTGTTTAGTGATAGGGTGTTAATATAAACATATTGCCCTTGGATGAAGATGTTAGGGAAGATTAACACACAAGGTAAAAAATTATCACCCGACACGAAGTGGAGGGTGATAATTTTTTTCACCGAGTGTGTTAATCGCCCTAACATCTTCATCCAAGGGCAATATGATTTTTATTATACTGAATGCCGAGTTGAAAAAGCGTTAAAAACAATAAGGAGAACAAGAACATTGAAAAGAAATAACATTACATGTCACATGGTTTGTTTTTATACTCTTTCTCAAGTGGGAATAATAATCGGTAAACTTCGGACTAAGCAGGTGTTAATTTTTAAAGATCGGCAAACTTCGGGCTGAGCGGGTGTTAATTTTTTAAGATCGGCAAACTTCGGGCTGAGCGGGTGTTAATTTTAGACATTAACACCCATTGCTATGAATGGGCGGGGCTAACTAAGGATTAGTCAAAATTAACAAATGCAGCTTGTCCAATGAAATTAATGGATAATAAAAGAAATTTGCATAAAGTATAATAATATTTGATATGTGACTTTCTTGTGAAGAAAGCTTTCTATTACTTTTGAATTTATTGTGCATTGTGGTTACTGGAATCCCCGGCGAGCTATGTTGTCTTCTGACAACTCTTGTTAAAATTACCTAAGAAGTGCACATTTTTAGGTACTCTTACATTTCTGGTTAGATTTATATATGAATGAAACTTAAACTTAAATAAAGTGATATTAGTCAAGTCATAAAATGAACATTCAGCATTTGTTATTTATCTGCTCCAGTAAGTAGGTAGTTCTTTGTTTTTGTTATATAAATAGCTCACTTCCGGTTAGATTTCAAGTTGGAAACGTAAATATTATGGGTACAAATGTAATTTCCATTGAATTTTTCAATAAATTAATACTAAGGTCAGTTTGCCTTGTTTTCAGTATCGGGAGTTGATATGTACAAGGTTTCAGCTCTGCAAAGAACAGGAATAAGCTTCAGAAATCTTACAATTTTACTTCCTGTTACCGGAAATAGACAAAAATAGAAAAACAAATACCAAGATTCACAGAGACTCTAAAATTCACAGGGGGACTCTTAGTCGCTTTTTGGAACAACTTTAGGCGACTTGAGGCCCAAAAGGGCGACAATATGCCCTAATTGCCCAGTTTGGTGAGCCCTGTCGATTTCTACCGGTAGGTGTTTTTATGCTAGCACAGGCGACACCCAGCTGAAATTCCACCACATCCAAATTGGAAGCGATCTCACGATTTAAAATAAGAGACCCTTCTGTCATGTCTGTTGTCACAAAGCAATATAAAAAATAAAGATAAACATAGGATGATAAAAGTAGCTTTGTAAACGACAGATAATTCGGTCTATGGGCAGCCCCAAGTCTAAGCTCTCACTAGATGCACTATATACTGGTAGCTTGATATCCTGGTATGTAGCTACATAGAGAAGTTAACGTCGTTTATAAATTTGATTGAAATGAATGTGAATACCGTTATATAATAGGACCACCATATAAAGAGAACCCAAATCTATATCAGGGATTTACCTCTACTTCTTCCAAGTTGGGTCCAACAAGGGACCCCTTTAAATATCTTCCTGTTTCCTACTTGACAAGCTTGGGTTGCAGGATGTCAAAGTGTTTTCTCAATCCCATTTTTGAAAGTGTGTGTGCATGCAGACACCTGTACATTTTTGTATTTTGAAATATCTGGGGAATTCCAAAAATTAATTTAGAAATAGAAATAAATTTTTTAGATCATTTCTCATTGATCAGGAAGTTTAAATAATATTCTTTCATGAGAATTGAGCATATGCATGACTAGACAACTTGGTGACATGCTTCTTACACAACAGTTTCATACATGAATTATGTTGTGTCCCATTAGATGCATTTTGCAACAAAATTTGCGTCCTGACACATGTTTTACACATCTTGTAAATCCCTGCTATTTAATGAAGGGAATCATGCTCTCGGGTTACCATGTTCAAGTACAGCTATTTCTACCATAATTGTCCGATGTTTGTTTTCTTTATATCTGTTTTTAATCATTGAAAATTGTTGCATATTTGAAATCTTGATTTGTATGCTCTTATGGGCCCTATAAATGGAAAAATAAATACATGTATTCTATTCTATTCTATTGTAATTGTTGCAAAACAAACAAAGTAATAGTTTGATGAACAATTTTGTGTCAGGTATCTGAATATATACATGTACATGTAATATTGTACTTGTACCATGAATCATAAATGTTTGATGTATCATGCCCTCCTGTGGCCCTAATTTTGTAATAAAATATTCTGATTCTGTACCTGTACATAAAACAGACAAAGCTCAAACCTACATACACAGATAGTGATACAAACCACTATCATTTTAGGGATAATGCTTAAGTCAATTTGGAAGTCGCCTAATGTATTAAATATTGTAATCTGGTAAAGCATGTAGCTGATGCTATAACATGTATAAATTACATCAGTTTTCTCATGATCTTCTTCATTTCCGCACTCTGCATTTTTGATATAATGGTGTTGTATGAACAAAAATATACTGCAACTTGAAGGTACATGTACAACATTTACAAGTACAAGTACACAAAAGAATGTCGCATATATTTGTGTTGGTTCCAGTAACAAGCCAAACAATAACAGAAACCTGTTTTGTGTATATACATTTACAAAGGAAATCACCTTTGCTTTTGTCCATGTACTGTTTTGTAGTATAGGTGACCACAGGTACTTAAACTTTTATAAGACCATTAAAAAAAGTGTGTTTCTGGTTACCCAACAGACTTGAGCATTTGTACATGTTCTTGTGTGTATTTCTACAACTGCTAGTATTATTCATCAGAAAAAGCTATAGGTTTGGTAGTGGTGTGACGAAACAGCAGTAAATCAATATACCAAGGTATTTTTACCTGGGTCACCAACGATGACCGCAGGTCTAGGAGCCGCTCGACTCCGTCCGTCCGTCATGCTTTGGGGTACCAAGTTTGTGTAATCTGAAACTCAGACACCTTTAACCCGATACTTTTGAAACTTTGCACAGTTGTTCTGGACACATTGAAGATGTGCACCTTCCCTTTTGGTGAGATTTGGAAAAAAATTGTGGAATTTATCCATTGTTGAACTTAGTCATTTTTTCATCAAATTTTAACATTATGGTACTGAGTTTGTGTAATCTGAAACTCTGACACCTTATACCTGATGCTTTTGAAACTTTGCAAGGTTGTTCTGAACACATTGAAGATGTGCACCTCCCCTTTTTGTGAGATTTGGAAAAAAATTGTGGAATTTATTTATTGTTGAACTTAGTCATTTTTTCATCAAATTTTAACATTACGGTACTGAGTTTGTGTAATCTGAAACTCTGACACCTTATACCTGATGCTTTTGAAACTTTGCACAGTTGTTCTGAACACATTGAAAATGTGCACCTTCCCTTTTGGTGAGATTTGGATAAAAATTGTTGAATTTATGCATTGTTGAACTTAGTCATCTTTTCATTAAATTCATTAAATTTTAACGTTACAGTACTGAGTTTGTGTAATCTGATACTCTGACTCCTTATACCTGGTGCTTTTGAAACTTTACACAGTTGTTCTTGACACATTGAAGATGTGCACCTCCTTTTTGGGGCAGATTTGAAATAAAAATGTCGAATTTATGCATTGTTGAACTTAGTCATTTTTCAGCATATTTTAACATAACAGTGCCTGGTTTGTGTAATCTGAAAGATTAACATCTCTGACTAAATACCTTTGAAAGTTTTTACTGTTGTTTGAACACATTGGTGATGTGAACCTCCCCTTTAGGCCAGTTTTGATGTAAAAAAAATGTCAAATTTATCTTTTATTGAACTTGTACTTTATTCTATCATATTATATCATTATGGTACTCAATTTTTGTCCAGAGACGTTGCAGAATTTTGAACGCATTGACCAAGGGCAGCTATTCTTGAATTTTTGCATTGCTTTCATATATTCAATGTATGTGTTTATTTGAAATGCTGAAGTGATATGGACTATATTCATTTTATGCTTTGTTCAACTTTGTACATTTAGTTTTGGTTTTTTTCTTCTTTTTTGTCTATTACAGTAATAGGGTTGAACTTAATATAATTATACTATAACTAATCCGAGAGTCTGATTATCGCAAAATATTCAAGGAATGATCGAACAACACAGTAAGTCACGAATGCGCGAAGTGCATGAGTGAATTACAGTGTTTTTCGATCATGAGTTGAATATTTTCGATAATCAGAAACTAGGATTAGTTATTGTTTTTATTATATAGATCAGTTCTCTAATAATTATTGGTTTAATTTGAGATTCTTTTNCATCTAATTATTGTGTCAATCTGTTTACTGTGTCCACATTAACTTTGAACTACTTTTGTTAAAATTTCAGTGGTCGACATGCTGCGGTCGTATCATGCTGCGCTCGGCGTAGCCCTTTATTGGAAATAAGGTAAATGAATACTTGTCTGAATTGGTAAACCTATACATGACATTCTGTTAGATTGGAAAAAAAAAACACTTTCTAAGTTGAACGTGAGTGACGGTGACGCAGGTCGAGACACAGTCTGTGCCAAAAACTTTTTCATTCACTAGCCCTAAGGGGCTAGTAAGGTTGGGTGTTGTACTAGCCCGAACTATATTTCACTAGCCCTTACAGAAGATTCTTTGTTAATAAGGTACAATTTTCACTTGCCCTCCGGGCTAGTGACTTCAAATTTTTACTAGCCCGAGACTGATTTTACTAGTCTCTGGCGTAGGGCTAGTGGCTAAAGGCACAGACTGCAGACATGTAATTGGTCTTGTTCAACAAACGAGGTACATGTACACTGGTACAAAATCCAGCGTATTGATATTTTTTGGTTTGCTAAAATTTTAGAATCAGTACCACCAAAAGCTGGAAGTTATCTGTTTTTGATGTGGAAAAGTCAGATACATTACAAACCAATGCAATATATTTTGATGCAGCTTTTTCCATTTATATCATCCAAAAGGTGGTGGTTTTCCACAATTACAAGGCTTTGGCATTTATATACTTTGAATTAATTCACAGTATCTTTGTTATTTTGTTATTAATTTAAACTTACATAAAAAAAACAACCACGTGCCTCAAGTGAAAGGTGGTTGTTTTAACCACCTTTAAACAGGAATCGAAAACACTGTGATGTATGAAAATGCGCACTCTTTTCTTATTTAATTTTTTTCTACTATTTTGTCACATGAACATGATAAAATGGTTAAAAGGAGAAGATTAAGTTACACATACATAATCAATTAATTAGAGAAATCCTGAAACATTACTTATACATATGATACACTTGAGTTGTATCCGACTATCGCTATACCATGATTTTTTTTTATAAGAAATTTGATTGACAATGATACAATATTTAATTCATGATTCTCACACTGTGTGAAACTAACATGTAATGTATCATATATAATAGGTCTACCAGAATGTAAACCTCCATAGACCTCAGACCAAATGTCAAAGACCTAGTCACTATATTATTTTCTTACAGTACAAATTTGTCACAGACATTCGGTCTGCTTCTAATTTCGCACACTGTTCTCATCCCTAAGGTTTGGTCAAATTCAGAAAATATGTAGAATTGGTCGAAAACACCATTTTTACAGACAGATTACACTTCTTGTTTAGTGGCATTACTAGTACCGGTAATACAGTAATGATGTGCTTCCAATTCAGTGGTCAAAAATACCGGTACACAGCAAAAAAAAAAAAAAAAGAAGAGAAAAGAAAAACCCTGAATTTTCTGACTTACCCACACTGTTTTCAAATTCTTTGTAATTATGGAAACATATATATATTTTTTGCCCAAGTCTCTCATCATACTTATAATAACATCAATAAATTCTCTTTGTAGGCAAAAGAAATACTGTCAAAAGAATCCAATGTACAGGAAGTGAAATGCCCTGTCACAGTTTGTGGTGATGTCCATGGTCAGTTCCATGATTTAATGGAACTGTTTAGAATCGGTGGAAAATCTCCAGACACAAACTACCTATTTATGGGAGATTATGTGGACAGAGGGTATTATTCAGTAGAGACAGTTACACTTTTAGTGGCTTTAAAGGTAAGTTACTGTGTACAAGTTTATTTAAATAGGTGAAAATGCATATACTGTACAGCTCACACTAATGAACGCAAAGTCCTTGTTTTTGGGTGGATTATTGCGACATGGACTGATTAGCTAAGTCCATGTAGCAGGATGGACAATTGCTGATGTCCACCTTAAATTACATGACCCAACGTGGACAAATTTTTGAAAACGGAATCCTCGCGGAACCATCAAGACCACACTGAGTAAATTTTAGATGTATACATGTTTGATTTCATCATGTTCATTGCAAACATAAAAATTGAGGAATATTTACATCCTTGGACTAACATGTTTGATTTCGTTGCAAACATACAAACCGAGGAATATTTACATCATTGGACTAACACATATTCCATTATTTTTCCCAGTTGTATCGTAGTTCATTAATGGAAATCAAATGCATGTAAAATCAACATTCCTAGATATGTATTTGTTATCAAAGCATGTTTCAATAGCCTCTACCTAATTTGTATTTATATTACCTGAGATAGGTATATTCTGTATACTGATATGAATATTCTGTCAAATCACCGTTCTTTCAAATATTTTCAAGCGGAAATTTGCGTAGATGGAAATTAAAATAAAATTTCACTGTCAACAACAAGAATCCCTTGGCGTCGTATAGTTGCATAATTGTCACTTGTCAGGTCTCAGCTTTATAACTTTTAGCAAAATATTCTGTCAAAAATTGTTGTCTATCAAATCTTTATCATAAATAGCTTAAAATTTAAAATAAAGCCTGGATATAGCACATTAAGCAGGAATGCTTTCGGAAGCCATTAGATTTTATATATAGTAGATACGCATTATGTAATTTTCTAAAAATAGAACAAAAACCAACCAATGAAAAAAATCAATATCTCAGGTGATATGAATACACATTAGGTAGAGACGCTCAATCAACAATTGAAGCATGCTTTTGATAACAATTACACATCGAGGAATGTTGAATGTTTTATTTATTTATTTACATGCATTTGGATTACGTTCATGAACTACGATACGATTGGGACAAATAATGAAATAATTATAGTCCCAGGATTCGATTGTAGAAAGATGTAAATATTCCTCCCTTTGCATGTTTGGGACAAAATCAAACAAATGTACAGTAAAAATTAATTTCTCTGTGTGGCCGCGATGGTTCCACGAGGATTCCGTTTTCAAAAATTTGTCCACGTTGGTTTACGTAATTTAAGGTGGACATCCGCAATCATCCACCCTGCTACATGGAATCAGCTAATCAGTCCACGTCGCAAAAATCCACCCAAAAACAAGGACTTTGAGTTCATCCGTGTGAGCTGTACAGTACGTGTAGTAATTATATGCATTACCCAAAGAAAAAATACACATTCATTAACATACTTCATGTACTTAGTACATCATATTGATATATATATGAAATATATAGAAAGTGGCTATAGACATGATAGAACAAGAATAAAATCAGTAAAAAAATCTGTGATTTTAAGAAAAATTCTGGTAACTCATTCCACACAACACAGTTTTGAAGAATTATCATGATTATAATTGAAAATAAAAATACCTTACCTAGTTGTCAATGTTTCCTTTATTAGGTCACATGGAATAAGGACAATTTTAAAAATTATTATCTTTCAATGAAAATACATCTGCTATAAACAATTAGTGAAGTCAAATGGCAAAAACAGGGAAAAAAAATCGAAAAAAAAATCAAAAACACTGCAATTTTGATGTAACACAAATCAAGATCTGACAAAACAAATTAACAAATTTGAAGGAGAGTGCTACAAAAATAAAGCACCTGCACTGAACCCCCACAGTATCATCTTGTGCTCTGGAATGGGATCAGCTCCATGTGCGACCAATATTTATTGAAATTTGAATCGATCAGTGACTGGATTTATAAGACTACAATTGATCAGTGACTGTATATAAAACAGAGTCAAAGAGAAACCATAATTCAGATATGTATATATATGTTTAATAGAGGTAATCATCATGATCATTATTGCCAAGAAATTTTTGTGTTCAAGAAATTTTGAAAAAGGGAAGTAAATCTTACTAGTTTCACTGATTAACTTGTACATGTTGTAATATATTTAACTTTTGATGAAATAAGAGAAAAATCAATAGATGATTTATTATTTTACAAATGTAGGTTAGATTTAAAGACAGAATTACAATTTTACGAGGTAACCACGAAAGTAGACAGATTACACAAGTATATGGATTTTATGATGAATGTCTTAGGAAGTATGGTAATGCAACTGTTTGGAAATATTTCACAGACCTGTTTGACTATTTACCTCTCACAGCTTTAGTTGATGGCCAAGTAAGTCTGATTAAACTATTATTTTAAGATTGCCATTAAGTATCTTCATCAGGGATGGAACATGGCTGTATTGGAAGACTGTACAGAATTACCATGATAACATTGGCTAAAGTATCCCAACCAGTCATTCAGCCTATATTCTACAATACAGTATCTTTTTATCAAGCTTGGTCTTTACTAAAAGGTAAATTTTAAGGGCCTAGAGAGATTTTTTTTTTTTCCGCAATGCTTGTTACTTAACTTTCTGCTTGTTATAAAACCTTCATTCAGTCTACAGATAACATTTTCCAATTATAACAAAAAATTGAGGTCATTGTTATTTTTTTCGACTTCAAGCTAAATACATGTCATGTATGTTGTATTCCGACTATTGCTGTATTATATTTAGTGAATTTTTATTGTAGATATTTTGTTTACATGGTGGATTATCGCCTTCAATAGACACATTAGATCATATACGAGCATTAGATAGAATACAAGAAGTTCCACACGAGGTAAGAAAGTCACAGTTACCCATCAAAGGCAAAAAATTCTTTATTGTGATTTGTTCAAGAAATTGAAGAATACTGACAGAATACATTAAACATAAAAAATAAAATACTGTAAAATTCTCCAGAAAATTAGCAAAAAGAAAAGAAAAGAAGCAAAATCAAGAAAATTGAGAAATAACCATGTAACAAGTCTTGTTACAAGTGAGTCTTAGTTTACATTGAATGTTTAATGCCAAACTTATGAGATATAGCATAACTCCTTTCATTAGATGATCAAATTATTTCTATGCAGTGAACCATTTTGACATATTGTGTTAAACCAATGAGGTAAGACTTGTGTCATTATATGGTACTCTAATTTGGTAGGACACTAAGCAATATAACAGAGCAATACAATGAATATCTAATAGCTGTAGGAAATACAGAGATGTGCCAGTTTTATTCATCCACTGTCTTTTATGGATATATACTGTAAACATGGTAAGGCCTAAGAAAAAAATAGTTGTGTTTCCGGCTGGCCGACCGACCCTAGTCTAGACCCCCCGACTCGAACTTTTGTTATTCCAACTTCAAAAAAAAAATAAGTTTTGATGCCCGACCGACCACATTTTCATTCCCGTTTGTAAAACTTTGCCGATTTTTAGAGCGATATGACGATTTCATTAGAAACATATCTGAGTGCATTTATTGTTTTTGTGCCATTGTTTTCGACTTCCGGTTACAGTAAGTTCGGGAACGGAAACGGTATATTTTCCGGGTCAGCCTAAATTAGCGACCGGAATTGTGCACATCACAAAGAAATCGACCTGAAGAAAAAAAAAATAAATAAAAAATAAATCCGACCTACCGACCCAAATTTTTCAGAGGACCATAACCGGAAACCAACTAATTTTTTTTAGGCCTAAATAAAACCACATTTAGATACTGAAGCACAATTGACAATGTTCATTGATTTTTCTAAGATTAAAACATACCAACATGACCAATATTGTACTTTGAAAACAATGAACTTAAATGTGTTAATCTTAATGTTGGAAGTTGTACAAATTGAGAGTGCAAGAGCTTACATTCAAGTGAAAATTGCATTTGGCATACTGCATACCTTAAAAATGTTATATTGAAGTAAACAATTTTATCTGTATAATATTTGTAAATGATTTAGTAATATTTTGAATTGTAGGGACCTATGTGTGATCTTTTATGGTCAGATCCTGATGACAGAGGAGGTTGGGGAATATCACCACGTGGTGCAGGTTACACATTTGGTCATGATATATCAGAAACATTTAATCATAGTAATGCATTAACACTTGTATCCAGAGCTCACCAGCTAGTAATGGAGGTAGGTATCATCAATTTTCATATGAAATGCATTATATCAGTACAGTTGGCAAGATGCATTCAAAAAGAATTTAAATATTTGACCGCTTAGGCCATGTAAAATTAATTATCTGGTTCTCAGATACTGCCGCATGGGCAAAAACCTGGCCGCTGGCTTGTATTTATTGCCCCCCAAAAATAAATACAACGGTAACAAAATCTGCATTCAAGTTTTCCTGCTTTTTTACTTGATTTGATCAAAGGGAGACAACTCAAATTTCTTTCAGAGCTCTCTTGATTTTTCCTTTTCTTTGAAGAAATCGCTACTTCCGGTTTATATTCCAAATGGTTTTGTCAACAACAAAACGGAAGTTGATTTCGCTGACACTTTTTACGGGTTTCGTGCGTTAACCTATCGTTTATTGTGAATTTGGCAGATGAAACAACTGTAAAGGAAATTATGAAAAGGAGTTCTTTCATGGGAGTTTGGCGAGTCTACCTGAAATTCCTAAAAACAGAGATCCTCCAGTGCACGAGAATGTATTGAACTCCAGTCTGAGAAGGGTCTCTCTAGATCTTGGTTTGAACTCAAATAAAAAAATCTGTCATTGCAGTCACTGGAAGGGGATCCCAGCAGTCTGTGCCAAAAAGTTTTTCATTCACAAGCCCTGAGGGGCCAGTAAGGTTGTGGGTAATACTAGCCCGAACTCAATTTTACTAGCCCCTATAGAAGTTTCTTTGTTAATAAGGTACAATTTTAACTAGCCCATCGGGCTAGTGACTTCATATGTTTACTAGCCCGAAACTGATTTCACTAGTCTCGGGCGTAGGGCTAGTGGCTAAAGGCACAGACTGTCCCAGTATCATTTTGCTCATTGAGAGAATTTATTGTTGTAACATCCTTGATAGATTAGCCTCTGTCTAAATGGTCAGTGTATCTGCATGACTGTAACCCCTCCACTTGTACTGTTGTCACCAACTTGTGACAAAGTAAATAATACAAATACACCTTTTTTTTTACCAGATCCCATTCGATCTAATCAAGGTTCATCAACTATTCTCCTGTCTATAAGGGAGTCTTAATTCAATTTTTTCCAGGAGTTTCTTTAAGGTGATTTATCATGTTGAGGTAAATTGGATCTGCCTTTTCTTAACCTGTTTCATGTTTTTGATGATTGCAGTTTACTTTGACTCCAAGATTCATTTGATGGTATGGTCAATATACATTTTTCTTTTCTGTGTGATACTAATGTGATGCAGGGACTATACATATACTGTCCTTGTGTGATGTCTTTGCTATTTTTGTTGATCATTGTCTTTGGAGTATTATTTTTTTACTTATGGTTTTGTTCTCTCTTACTTCAATGTACTTTATCATATTCTAATATTTATTCATAAAAGCTGACAAGTTAACGATGGAGTATGGATGAGCCTAAGAATGGACAAGTATGCATACAAAATAAATGCAAAAATTAAATACCCTCCCTCCCTCACCATTTTTTTTAAAAGTCATTGTCTGGGAACCAGATAATTAATTTTACATGGCCTTATTATTACCTTTCAGACTTCCAGTGATTAACTGTTTCCTTGAAAAAATTAAAATTTGCTAGTCTGTGACTGACAGGCCAAAAGTGTTTTTTTTTGCCAACTCTCGTATCTGTGAATTTGTTTCATCAAAAAAATATTCATCCATGACATACATCATCTACTGACCTTTGATAATCAAAAATGCCCTTGCGTAGGAATTCCATAGTTTCCCATAGGTCACAGTAGGCACAAGAAATGGAAGACATTCAAAGCCATGAAATATATTATAAGTTTCAAAAAAGTGAAATGAATTTTATTAGTACATGTACAACTCCTTGAGTATTATATTTCTAGTCTCAAGGGTCAAACATTGAGGTTTTTGCTGAAGCTTGAAGTTTCACCACCATTGGACAGTAGAAATATCAAATCAAATATTTTATTGATATAAAGTCCAATAAAGGACTGTCATCAACAACAAAACAAGGACAAACAACACAAAATATACAAAATGTAGCAAATGAAGTAAATATATATTCAAGATGGATATCTTCAATGAATGCATATCAGATGACATTGCGACTAAGGATTAACCAAGTTTAATATGACAGATCAATATATATATATATATCATGTATATGTTTATATATGGTTATCTTACAACACATACATTGTACATAGGACACAGCTAATAATAATTTGATGAATACCATGAATAAATTAGTAATGAAAAAAAAATGCCAGCTAGGCCAATGAAAAACTTAATTTAGTAGCCCAGTACAAGATATGTAACAACACTATGAAGAAATTTCAGGAGCCAGCTGACTCCTATTTAAAATGTTTTATTAGCCTAGGCAAAGTTCTAGTGGCCTTGGGCTACTGGGCCCGGGTAATTTGCATTCATTTTTATATGACCGCAAAAATTTTGCGGTCATATTATGGTATGGCGTCGGTGTCGGAGTCTGTGGACAGCATAACTTTAGTTCTAGTGAACGGATTGTTATCAAATTTTAGTATGATGTTTGTTGGCACAAGCTTAAGCCTGGGTTCCTGCCCAACCCGTTTTTGAAAAAGAGGCAAAAAAGGGGCCAAAAAGGGGTAAAATTAGGTATTTTCGTGTCTGTGGACAGCATAACTTTGGTTCTAGTGGATGGTTTGTTTTCAAATCTCAGTATGATGTTTCNGAAGAAATTTCAGGAGCCAGCTGACTCCTATTTAAAATGTTTTATTAGCCTAGGCAAAGTTCTAGTGGCCTTGGGCTACTGGGCCCGGGTAATTTGCATTCATTTTTATATGAGTATGAAGAATACTTGGTGAAATTCATATGGAACCAGTGTAGAGGTAACAGCAATGTCAGATACATGTACATGTATTTTTTTCAAGATGTATAAATTATCAAATGCCAATAAGTGTATTTTGTATTTCAGGGTTACAACTGGTGTCATGATAGGAATGTTGTTACTATATTTAGTGCCCCAAATTACTGCTATAGGTGTGGAAATCAAGCAGCTATTATGGAATTAGATGATGCACTTAAATATTCATTGTAAGTAGAATTTGTTTATAGCTCCAAACTGGGAAATACAATTATATGATTATGTTTTGTTATACATTGCATACGCGAAAATACAATGTAGTAGCCAGGGTGGTGGACAATAGTGCATGACCCTAAGGGGAGTGCACCATTGTCCATCACATTGGCTTCTATTTTCCATAGTCAATGTAAAACACAACATTAATATTATTATACTGATTATTTTAAAAAGTTAAATTGCCAAATAATTCTTTTCTGTGTAAAATGCCTCATAGACATACATGTAGTATGAAAAGTCCACATGAAACTGCCAATATCCAGTAGTTCACATCTGGATGCTGTAGCAGATGACATTCTTTTCTTTACATAACTTCAAATGGTGATTAGGGCTATTCCAGAAAAATTGACATGGGGGGTTTGAAGGCACTTTTTATTGACCCCCAACACCTGTAGAATTCTTCCCCATATGTACAATACAAAAGGATGAAGAAAACACAGCCACCCACAGCAATTTATATGAAGTGCCTTCAAAGGGTCCCAGACCAACTTTTCTGGAACAGCCCTTAGAAATCTGGTATACACAAGTGCACAGGTGATCAAGGGGACAAGTTCCAAACACTTGATGATTAGACCAAATCTCCTCCTCCCACAGTGTGACTTGTGATGATTGGTGATTGACGTAAAAATAGTTTTTCACAACAGCATTGATTAATATTTCCCATAGTGCATTCAACGCCATTTGTTTTAAAAATTATGCAAAAATAAAACTGTTTTACTGTAAATGAACTTCTTACAGAAAGTATAATAATAAAGAATTATAGCCAGTGACATTAATTAATACATCTGATTTGAAAGTATTCAAACTGTCTGGTTGTGAACTTAAATTGATTCAGTTCAAAAGAAACTTCAATTTCTCAGTCATTATGAAATTTCTGCTGAAGGAAAAAAAACACAAAATATGAAGAATCCAAAAAAAAAAAAAGAGTTTGTTTAAATTATTACTGCGGATAACTTCTGACTTTCCCCTATTTCTCTTGCAGAATATCAAGATAGTTACCTGTCTTTACAGGTAAACTGTTTGATCACGTTCCCCATTGTTACAACAATTTTCATTCATGCCTGATATTCTGCAAGAGAAATATCAGCAGTAATTATTTGTTTGAAATATAGAAATGCACAATTAAAATGCATAAAGGTATATTTAGATAGAATATAATTCCATCAAAAATTTATTAAGGATATATTTAGATAGAATATAATTCCATCAAAAATTTATTAAGGATAAACATGAGCAATCCTGTTTCGAAAGAAAAAAAACACGAGTCGATGTTATCATTGATAAAACATTGATAATAAATGTCTTAATCTACATCATATGCAGATAGATTGCTTATACCTTGTATTTATACTGTTATTTGTTTTTGTAGCTTACAATTTGATCCAGCACCTAGAAGAGGAGAACCACATGTTACTAGAAGAACTCCAGACTACTTTTTATAAACTGACTCTCTTTTTTAGTGCTAAAAGGACGGACATGGTGCATCCACCATTACATGATTCTTCATTCTTTCCTAGCCTTGATATTGTGTCTAGAAACTATAGCCCTGCATTTGTGATGCACATTGGACATAAGGGTATTTGTTTTTCTGCAATCAAACATGTTTCAATGTTCATTTTCAGTGTTGTTTTCAAGGCATAATTTGTCAAATTCTTGTGGAGGTTGATTTACAAATGTGCAATGTCATTTATGTTTTAGATACCAATAAAAAAATCTCTGTACTTCCTGTTATCCTTCTGTCATATAAATATGTAGTGTTCATAATTTTGTAATTTTTGTAAAATAATGATAAAGCAATGACGTGCTTGCTTTTCTCTGTTATTTAGCATGATTTTTTTTAAATGACTTGTACATTTGTTATCGAGTCTAATTGAGACTTAAAAGCAAATATTTTGTGTAGCCAGAATAATTCCAGCACTGATTCAAAACAACTAGTTGTTGCTTCTCCCAATTAATATATAGAGGTTATCTTAATGAACCAGTTTTGCCCGTTAATACCTAAACATGCTAATAATTCCAAGAAATACTGTTGTTTTGAATCAGTTCTAGGCAAAAATTTATGACTGCTTTGAACAAATTGATTTTATGTAATGCTCTATATTTATTTGAGAGATGTGTTTTTATGAACAAGATATATTGTACCAAAGGCTTATTCATTCAGAGCCGATAATTGTGATGAGATATTTTTTAATTTTGACGGAAAGGCAAGAAGAAAAAGGACTTAATGTATGATAAATAATTCAAGACAAATAAATATTGAATATATATTTTTTATAAGTCATTTATTTCAAATAGAGGTGATGGAAATGTATAGATTTGAATTTGATAGGGTTTGTTTCTTTGCATTCTCCTCGACACACTGTGTAGGTTGACTTGGTGTAGCTCCTACCAACCAAGAGCTTAAAAGGGTTGTTAGAGGCAAAAATTTGATTTGTAGGAAGTAATACTTCAAATTTTGAGATCTTTTGCCATCTGTTTACCCCTTTCTGCCTATCTATTCAAAGATCTAGGAAACTACTTATTCAATTAGAACCAAACTTGGTCACAATAGTGCTAGGGTGGTCCCCTGAAAAGCAGTTGTTTTTCACACATCTAAGAGAACTTCTAGTTTGAAACATAGTTTTAATTGCAGATTTCCACAGGATGCTCTGGCCATGTCACTAGTAAATTTAACAGGAAAAATTATGTCTTCTACATGTATAATTGTGATTACCAGTAGTTGTAACCTGACATTAACTAATTACATATTATCCCCTAACACTATGAAGTTTCGAAGGGGATATAACATTTGTCCTATTTGTCTGTCTGTCTGTCTGTTCATCACAAAGTTAAGGTCAATGTATCTTGAATGACAAGTCTTAGCTCAGAGTTGCCTACCCTTACGATTTTGTCATAAGGCTTACTAGTTATGTCTCCCCCCTCTCAAGGGGGAGACATATTGTTTTTGTTTTAACCGTCTGTCGTCCGTCCGTCAGTCCTTCCGTCACAAAGTTTGTGGACGCCAATTCTCCTATATCTTTCATCGGATTTTAATTGAACTTCACAAGATTGTTTACCATCATGCCTAGTTGTGCATATCGTCCCACCTGAGTCATCAGCTAATTTTTCTGGGAGTTATACCCCTTTTTGACTTAGAATTGTGCAAAATTTAGTTTGTGGACGCCAATTCTCCTACATCTTTCATCAGATTTTAACCAAACTTCACAAGATTGTTGACCAGCATGCTTAGTTGTTTATATCATCTCGCCAGATCGATCTGCTAATTTTTGTGAGAGTTATGCCCCTTTTTTACTTAGAATTTTGCAAAATTTAGTTTGTGGACACCAATTCTCCTACATCTTTCATTTGATCTTAACCAAACTTCTCAGGATTGTTGACCATCATGCCTAGTTGTGCATATTGTGTCGCCAGATTATTCAGCTAATTTTTGTTGGAGTTATGCCCCTTTTTGACTTAGAATTTTGCAACATTAAGTTTGTGGACGCCAATTCTCCTTCATCTTTCATCGGGTTTCAACCAAACTTCACAGGATTGTTGACCATCATGCGTAGTTGTGCCTATCGTCTTGCCAGATTGATCTGCTAATTTTTGTGGTAGTTATGCCCCTTTTTGACTTAGAATTTTGCAACATTATTTAAAAAAAGTTTGTGGACGCCAATTCTCTTACATCTTTCATCAGATTTCAACCAAACTTCACAGCATTGTTGACCATCATACATAGTGTGCATATCGTTTCACGGGATTGATTTGCTAATTTTGTGGGAGTTATGCCCCTTTTTGACTTAGAATTTTGCAAATTAAGTTTGTGAGTGCTAATTCTCCCATATCTTTCAAAGGATTTCAACTTAACTTCACAGGATTGTTGACCATCATGCTTTAGTTGTGTGGAATGAATGGCCACCTGGTTGCAACATAAAACTTACTTGTGTTTTATCACTGAAAGAACATTATGTACGGTAGGGGGTGGGGGAGACATTCGTTTTTGTATCAAAAACACACTTCTAGTTTCTTACGCCCTTATGATTGTTTACCATGTCCTTACGATTTGGTCAATTTGCAGTATTTCAGTTCTGGTCTGCCATTTCATTGCGATTCTGGAAATTATTGTTAAAATCAGCATTTCCAGTTATAGAAAGAATGTAAAAAACTATCTTTACAAGAATTTTAGGTTTTCATCTAAGGAAAAAAAGTATTCTTGGATGGAGTATTGTGTAACTACATAATGTGCCTTTCACTGAAAGGTGTAGTTTCTATGTTAAAGCATGTATTTTAACATTAAAAAGGGCCTTACTAGTTTTCATCTCGGGTTACGATTTTTGATCAAGTAACTTTCTATTTTTGACCAAGAGGGGTAGGCAAGTATGCTTAGCTGGATAAGCTTTTGTCCATTGATGCATCTTCAGGTTGATGTATAAAGTGGGCTGATTTAACCTACATTTCATGCACGAGTGAATAGAGTTAATAGATTTTTTGTTCAAATCTCGGGTACTAAACCTCGGAGAGGAAAAATATTTCACAGATGCATTTTGTTTGCCTGCATCGTGATCATGTGCTTACCTTTCCAGAACACCTCAAGATACCTCTTTTAAGCTCACCTGGCCAAAGGCCATGTGAGCTTTTGCCATCACTTTGCGCCCGTCGTCCGTCCGTCTGCATCTATCCGTCAACTTTTATTCAAAGATGTTCTCCTCTGAAACTACTGGGCCAATACTAACAAAACTTGACCTGAATCATCACCAGGGTATGCTCTTTCAAATTTATGATTTTTATGTCCGAAGACCAAACAACATGGCCTCTGTTACTAAAAATAGAACATAGGGGTAAATTGTTGTTTTTTGCACATTACTTGAAAACCATTACAGATATCAAAATTCTGAAATGGAGTAAAAATAATCAGGATGATGAGATCTACCTGCCCTGCAATTTTGGAGAATATCCATTTACCCGTCTTGGAGTTATTGCCCCTTTTCTGTAAAATTTTTAGTTTTTTTAGCTCACCTGGCTAATGCCAGGGTGAGCTTTTGCCATCACTTTGCGTCTGTCGTCCGTCCGTCCCTCCGTCGTCCGTCTGTCTGTCGGGCGTAAACTTTTCATTCAAAGATCCTCACCTCTGAAACTACTGGGCCAAATGGAACCAAACTTGGCCACAATAGTCCTTGGGTGGTCCCCTACAAAAAAGGTGTTTTTCAGGTCCGTGTGATATCCAAGATGGCCGCCAGCAGGAAACATAGTTTTAACATTGGACCCTATGGGAAAACACATTCAAAGATCTTCTTCTCTGAAACTACTGAGCCAATTGGCACCAAACTTGGCCACAATAGTCCTTTGGTGGTCCCTTACAAAAAAGGTGTTTTTCAGGTCTGTGCTATATCCAAGATGGCCGCCAGCGGGAAACATAGTTATACCCAACGCAACGAAGTAGCGGAGGGTATAATGTTTTTGACTGGTCCGTCCGTCAGTCCTGTTCTTGTCACTGCAACTCCTCTGTAACTGCTTGACGGATTGCTTTCATATTTGGTAGGATTGTTGGTCATGATGTGTAGATGTGCATACTATACTGCCATATTGATCGGATAATTTTTGTGGGAGTTATGGGACTTAGACTATTTTCAATTAAAATACCAAAGTATCATCTTGTCACTGCAACTCCTCAGAAACCGTTCAATGGATTGCTTTCATATTTGGTAGGATTGTTGGTCATGATGTGTAGATGTGCATACTTTACTGCCTTATTGATTGGGTTATTTTTATGCGAGTTATTGGACTTGACTTATTGGACTTAGACTATTTTCAGCTAAAACAGCAAGTATCATCTTGTCACTGCAACTCCTCTGAAACCGCTTAATGAAGTGCTTTCATATTTGGTAGGATTGTTGGTCATGATGTATAGATGTGCATACTTTACTGCTTTTTTGATCAGATGGTTTTTATGAGAGTTATTTGGGCTTAGACCATTTTCAGCTAAAACAGCAAGTATCATCTTGTCCTGGGTAATTTCCCTTTAAAATCTGACTGTTTTCAAATCTTCTTTGGTTTACTTTTCTCTTTTAAGTTTAAGAGAAATTCCCTGCTATCACTATGTTAAAAACAATTATCTGTTACATAATCAAGAGTAAAAAAAGTGTTTTTATACAAATTTTTACAATTTTTTGCAAAAATACTGACATAATCTTTACTTATTTCACATTGTAATCATTTAAGTATATAAATGTATATTGTGTCCTACATTGGTCAATGTTTTCCTACAATTGAGATATCTTTCCCAGATACTGTAGAAGTTTTTCGTCTTCACAGTCTGAATGGACTCTACTAACCTGGTTATGCCATGGTGAGTTTTTGCCATCACTGTGTCTTGGGTCTGTCAGTCATACACTTTTCATTCAAACGTCTTCTCTGAAACGGCTGGGCCAATTGGAACCAAACTTGGTCACAATAGTCCTTAGGTGGTCCCCTTTAAGAATGTGTTCTGCAAGTCAACACTCCATCCAAGATGGCTGCCAGTTGGATGTTTGTCGAAAAAAGGACCCTATATTCCAAGATCTCTGAAACTACTGGGCCAATTGGAACCAAACTTGGTCACAATGGTCCTTACAGGTGGTCCTTTTTAAAAGAAATGTCTGGCAAGTCTGTATCATATCCAAGATGGCCGCCAGTGGAGAACACAGTTTTAACATTTGACCCTATGGGAAAGCATTCAAAGATCTTCTTCTCTGAAACTACTGAGGCGATTGGAACCAAACTTGGTCACAATAGTCCTTGGGAGGTCCCCTTGAAAAATTGTGTCAGGCACGTCTGCATGTCATCCAAGATGCCCCCCCCCAGTGGGGAACTTTGTCAAAACTTTGACAATATTGCAAAAATCTCCTTTGAAAATACTGGGCCAACTGGAACCAAACTTAGACACAACGGTCCTTAGTTGGTCCCTTTTAAAATGTGTTCGGCAAGTCCACATCATATTCAAGATGGGGATGGTGAATGAAAGGGGATCATGGTTTTAACATTGGATCCTGTAGGGAAACATATTCAAAGATGTTCTCCTCTGAAAGTACATGGCGAATTGGAATCATACTTATCATAGTGGTCCTTTCTTGGTCCCCTGCATAAAATGTGTCCAGCATGTGCACATAGCATCCAAGATGGCAGTCAGCGGTGAACAGTTTAACCTTGCACCCCATTGGAAATCATTTAAAGATCTCCTCTGAAAATACTAGGCTAATTGGAACCAAAGTGAGGCACAATGATGCTTAGATGGTCTTCTTCAAGAAGGTGACAGTCAGTCTACGCCCCATCAAAATAGCTGGGTAACATAGTTTAAATTTGGATCGTATAACATCAATGTCTGTCAACAAACTTGAAATTGAGACCCTTAAACATTTGGATTATTTTGACTAATTGTGTCAGCCATGGCTCAGGTGAGCAATACAGGCTCTTGGGAGCCTCTTGTTATGTATAATATTGCTTATAGGATATTTTTTTAGTTTAATAATGCAGGATTTTCTTATATGTGGAGGCGTGGGGTATGTGAGCTTGCTCACTAAGGTTCTTTAATTTTAACATTGAACACTATGGGAAAACATTCAAAGACCTTCTTCTCTGAAACTACTGAGCCAATTAGCACCAAACTTGGCCACAATAGTCCTTTGGTGGTCCCTTACAAAAAAGGTGTTTTTCAGGTCCGTGCGATATCCAAGATGGCCGCCAGCGGGAAACATAGTTTTAACATTGGACCCTATAAGAAAACACAATCAAAGATCTTCTCTGAAACTATTAAGCCAATTTGCACCATACTTGGCCACAATAGTCCTTAGATGGTCCCTTACAAAAGAAGTGTTTTTCAGGTCTGTGCGATATCCAAGATGGCCGCTAGCGGGAAACATAGTTTTAACATTGGACCCTATGGGAAAACACATTCAAAGATCTTCTCTGAAACTACTGAGCCAATTGGCACCAAACTTGGCCACAATAGTCCTTAGGTGGTCCCTTACAAAAAAGGTGTTTTTCAGGTCTGTGCGATATCCATGATGGCCGCCAGGGGGAAACATAGTTTTAACATTGGACCCTATGGGAAAACACATTCAAAGATCTACTTCTCTGAAACTACTGAGCCA